>JACSCI010000860.1:8889-23999 GCA_016801065.1 Sceloporus tristichus
AATGCTGGCATTTGTATGGCTTCTCTCCTGTGTGGACTCTCTGATGTTTCACTAGGTTTGACTTCTGAGAGAAACATTTCCCACAATGCTGGCATTTGAATGGCTTCTCTCCTGTGTGGACTCTCTGATGTGTCACTAGGTCTGACTTCTGAGAGAAACATTTCCCACAATGCTGGCATTTGTATGGCTTCTCTCCTGTGTGGACTCTCTGATGTTTCACTAGGTCTGACTTCTGAGAGAAACATTTCCCACAATGCTGGCATTTGTATGGCTTCTCTCCTGTGTTGACTCTCCGATGCATGACTAGGACTGACTTGTAAGCAAATTTTTTCCCACAGTGATGGCATTTATATGACTTCTTTGTTGTGTGGATTCGCTCACGACTGACAAGTTCTTCTGTAAAGGAGAACAATGACAGAGAAGACTGAATCTCAGTGTTAAGAGAGGAAGGTGTTACCCCAAGATTTAGCCCTACGTTCACCCCTCCCTATTTCAGGTTAAATTAATAAAGTTGGTGTGAGTGACCTGACATGACCCTGTTCTGGATGCCCCCAAATCCATATAATGGTTGTATCCTTACTTATAGGAGCTTGCAAAGAAGAGATTGTAGGGAAACTGCCATAAGGAAATCAGTCGAAGCAGAAAATCAGGCAGTTAAAAAATTCCATTAAATATATGTTAAAACATTTTGATTGAAAAGTGGCATCGTATCCTGTGAGACGGCCATAGAGTCCTGATCCAGAGCCCAAGGCATGATGCAAGTTAACTGCAGAGGATGTTTCATGCTGTGTGACACCAGGAGATGACTCACAACCAATACAGTATACAGCTCACATGTGGATTGATGTGGGTTGGAGTTGGGAGATTATGAAGTTGATGGAAGTCGGTGAGGAAAGCTGGTACATATTTGTTTTCTATTCCAACTCAAGATAAAGAACCTCCAAGGACTTGGAGGAAATCAACTGTGTCTATGAGTTATTTTTAAGTGTGGCAAATAGTCAGTGCATTGCCAATACCTATATCTGGAGATTTTCTTCTGTTCTCTGCTATGTTATTGTTGATCTCTGGGAGTGTCGCCGTCAGATTGTGCTATACATTGGCTTGTGAATGGGACCCAAATTCAGAGCCAAGAAGGACCTGAGAGCCAGTGTGATGATCCTTTTTGGCTGAAGAATTTCCACCAAGGACCCACTGCATTTAATTCAGTTTCAGACAATTCTTTCCCCACCCAGGAAACATCCTAAAGCAATTTAAACCTTTTTGAATGTTTTGTTTCTGCCACCAAGCAACAATTTCAGTATAAATATCAGCCCCAACTGACTAGTATTCAGCATCAGTCCAGTTGCAGAGAGACACTCCATTGGTTTACATTGCTAAATACCTCACTACACTCGCCAGCCTCACTTGTCATGGGAGTTACTGACTTCTCTCCCCATTCTGGACCCTCAGCAATTGCAACCAAGTTCCATCTAGGTAATGTATTACCATTAGCAAAGCCTTGCACTATTCACCACGACCACCTTTGTTACCTAGTTCTTGTGTATGTTCATGAACACTTAGATGTATGTATGTGTGTGTGTGTGTTTTGCTTTCGCCTTAAATAAAACACAGAAACCTATTTGAAATGCCTTTGGAGTCTGTGTGCTTTGGGGCCTGATATAGTTGGGATGCATCCCGAGATCACTGTTGCCCCAATCTCTCCTTTGAGCTAAGCATGAAATTCCCCTAAAAGCATAGCACTTGCAGGTGTCATCCCCAGACTCCAGCATTTTGGGTAACAAAGCACTTCTGGAATCAACCATGGAGCTAAGCAAGCTCAGGTTGGAAAAGAAACATGAGAGAAAAAGGAAATTTTTTGTGTCCCTCTTTCCTCTCTTCATAGACATTGCTCACAATTGCTAAATATGTTAGAAAACAAGGGCCTGAACCAGTTTTCACCAGTTCAGGTCTTAAAATCTGTCGATTTGGTGGCTGCCTCCCAATCCCCAAGGCCCCTCTCCTGGCCCTTCCTAGAGATCCCTTCCTGTCTGCACAGAGCTAGGCGATCCTGGCTTTGCTCCTGCCTTCCCCTCCTGGCTCCCAGAGGCCGGATCCCCTTCCCTTTCTCTCTCTGCTCTCCAACCTTCCCTCTCCCTCATCTGCACTGCTTCAGCATTTCACCTTCACCATCTCTTTCCTGCTTTTCTGTTTTTCACATTCCCTCCATCTCTCTATCACAGACACACACCCACAGAGTGTGATGCACAAAAGGGACACTTTGAGACTCATTTCTTGAGAAAGGCAGGACAATCAATTTACAAATAATGCATTAGGAAAAGCAGAACAAAGGGGCTGGGACCTGGATTCCAATTTTGGTGAGGTTCAAGGAGAGCCTTAAAACAGCTTTAAGACAACTCCAAGACAGGGGTGGACTACTGTTGGGGATTGGGGAGAGTCACATTGGCCACCACAGGATCTTGAGGCAACCCCACATTGTGTCGCCTAAAAAATATGGCATAATATTTTGCCCCTCAATATCCCACAGCATCCCTTTGGGGAAGTGGAGTCCATTTGGCACTGCTGGGCCCTCTCTGGGCCATTGCAGGGCCAAGGGAGGCCTTTTTTCCACAAAGCCTCTCCAGAGCCTGGAAAAGTGGAAACAAAAGCCAGGAAACTTGTTCAGGAATGGGCTGAGGACCATTTAGGGGCAAAAAGCATTAATATCCATGGCTCCTTCCCACAAAATTCCAGAATTAGCAGTTTAGGGTTGGATATCCTTACAAAGTGGAGAACAATAGTGCCTCAATAAAACTAAAAATTCCAAGATTCCACAAGAATATGTTTTGACAATTAAATAATGTGTGAAAGGGAACTAGGAATGGTAGTAGAGCACAAGTTGGGCATGTGTCAACAGTGTGGTGCAGCAGCTGAAAAGGCCAATGTGATCCTAGGCTGTATCAATAGGAGTATAGTGTCAAGATCAAGGAAAATAATAATGCCACTCTATTCTGTTTTGGTAGGGCTCACTTGCAATAATCCTGTGTCCAGTTCTGGACACCACAATTCAAACAAATGCTGAGAAGCTGGAGCATGTCCAGAGAAGGAAAACCAAAATGGTGAATGGTCTGAAAACCATGCTCTCTGAGGAATGACTTAGGGATCTGGGTATGTTTAGCTTAGAGAAGAGAAGGTTAAGAGGGGACATGACAGCCCTATTGAAATATTTGTAGAGATGTCATATTCAAGATGGAGCAGGCTTGCTTTCTACTACTCCAGAAAAAGAACATGGAACAATGGATGCAAGCCACAGGGACAAGAGATTCCACTTAAACTTTAGGAGGATCTTCCTGACAGTAAGAGCTCTTCAACAGTGAAATATAGGCCCAGTACTGACCATGGAAAAGGGGTGGTCTGCAGCTGCCCCTTTCCGCGGAGGATTTGGGCCAGGGCAGCGATACTGGCAGCCAAGAGGCCCCAATTCAGCACAATTCCTGGCCATGGAGAAGCGGCAAAATGCTGCTTCCCTGTGGCCTGGAAATGGATGTCTTTGGGGCTTCATGCCCCTGGACACCCTGGGAGCCAGAGCCATGGCAGAAAGGGGCCTCTCTCCCCGCCATCATTCTCACAGCCGTTTGGTGGCTGTGAGAATGAGGTGCGTGCCCAGAAGGAGCTCTTTCAGGTTTAGACGTGGTGCGTGCGTGACATCATAATAGCAGTGCCCATGTACACAGGTTGCTGGCGTTATGGCGCTGCTGGTATGTATTACGGTTAGGGAGCATGTACATGGTGCGCTCTTCCGAACCCTAATACCGGTGCTGGTACGCCGCTTGTTGGCGGTCTGTACTGCGCCATATTCCCTCAGAGTTTGGTGCTCTTTCTTTGCAGGTTTTTAGACAGAGACGGGATGGCCATCTCTCGGGGATGCTTTGAATGTCTATTCCTGCATGGCAGAGGATTGAAACAGATGGTCCTTGCAGTCTGTTTCAACTCTTTGATTCAATAATTCTAAAGTGGAATTATAGCGTTCTGACATTGAATTATGAAAGGGCCCTCAGTCTCCACAGGAAGGGCAATGGATTCAGCTTCCTTACCCACAGAGGCCACATTTTCATAATTCTCCATCATCACAGAACTGTACATCAGTTTCTGCTTCTCTGTCAATAGTTTCCATTCCTCCTCAGTGAAATATATCGCCACATCTGCAAAGGTCACCTGCAATAGAAAATAGCCCTCATCCAGAGAATGACCAATAAAAAGGGGGGGGGGAGCACATGGTGCATTGCAAATATTATTTCAACACTTCAGAATTCAGTCCAGCAAATAAACTTTAATGTCTGCAAGCAAGCAAAAAGCTACAGCCTCTGAGATCCATATTGTCTTGAACCCTTTCAATATAATATACAATATAATAAAGAATATAATTTAGGCTATTATTGATTGATTAAGATATTGACTATCCAGACATGTATAGTACATTTAGTCACCAATGAATTATAGTGCATTTAGCCATATCTCACCTAATTTCAGAGGCAAATTCCATTTTTAAAAAACAGTTCTGGGGAGTACTCTGGGCTTGTGGGCCACTGGGCCCACCCTCAATTTAGCTCCAGATATATTCTTCCATATCCCTCAGCATTTCACAGATGGGGAAAGAAAGACACATCTGGACAAGCAACACCAAAAGGGGGTCAAGATGGCCAAAGTTGTTAATGATGAAGATCACAAAAGCGAGGAAGGGTACAGCAGTTTGATTTGGCCCCCAACTCCTGGCAAGGGCAAGACCCTGCCCCTTCTCTCCTCCTCTTTTGAGTTGTTGAGCTGCACACATCTTTTGAACTTGGAACACATTTTGCAGCAACTGAACAGAAGGGACAAAGTGCGAGGAGGAGAGAGAACTAGGACATTTTCAAAGCCCCTGAAAAAATGAAGTGACAGAGGATTATCCAGGACTCTCTCTGCCAAACTGGGACAGTATGTTCTTCCCTTGCTTTCATGAGGTGGCCCAGCAGGGACACAAATGAAACCAATAGTCAGAAAATTCTTCTCTATGCTATAATAGCAGCAAGGTCAGTGTTTGCAAAACAATGGAAAAAAGAAGAATGTCCTACAATTGAAGAATGGGGATTGAAAATGTTAAGATTTTTTCAAAATGAATAAATTGACTTACTTTGTAAATAATAAATCATTAGATAATTTCTATAAAGAGTGAAATGTTTGGAAGGAATATATTAAGGAATGGAATATTTGGGAGGAGTAGTGTAGAATATGCCAAAAGAGTGGAAATGATATTGGAAAATATGAAATATAGAACATATGAAGGTAAATATATGAAGAAAAATAAATAAACAACACAGTGGTGATATTGATAACATAGTATATGGTATAAGGTGGAATGAAAAAAGTATAGAAAAGTAACGTGATAACGGGTATACAAGCCTTTATTCAGAAATATTAAGAAGCCATTGGTAAATAGTTGGTAAAGAGATAAGAGTTCAGTTAAAATAAAATGGTTTTTATTTTTGGAGAGATCTGGAGAACCAGGAAGTTTATTTAAAGAAATCTACATAAGTCTAATAGATAAAAGGGTTTGCTTCATAATGTAATTGGATTGTCATATGACTTTTTGTCATTTGTAATTTTTAATATTTTCAACAAAACTTTTAAAAAAGAAATTAATAGTCAGGATGGCAACTTACAAAAGAGTTGTTGTACCTCGGCAACCTCTTTCTCCTGGAGCCCAACTCCCTCCGCTTGGCCCCTGTGTCGGCCATTAGGTAGAGAGGTCTTGGTGGCTTTGCACTTGGATCACGTCCAGCAAAAGATACCCCAAAGCAGTGTACAAGGGGGCCAAGATGAAGTTCCTGAGAAAAGAGACCAGGGTTAGGCTTGGTTTGGCAGGAAACCCTGCAGCACTCAAAGTCACAGAGATCAGCTGGTGACATATGCAGGTCGCATATGCTTCCCTTCTGGCTACCGAAACACAGCTGGATGCTTCTCTAATACCTCGCACCCAGCTCTCCCACCATGGTGGACCCTCATTCTCCCAGTGGCCAAACCAGTTGCACTCCATCGACCAGTGAAGCCGCTGGCCAGGCAGGGCAGGAAAGGAGCTCTCTCTTCTCAAGTTTCTTCCCTTCCATGGTAACTAGCCCTCCTCCCAGGATCAGAGGGCATCAGAGGATTGAGCTGATGGGAAGGGAGCACCCAATTCCCATGGCAACCTTCTGCATGCAGAAAAGTCACAATTCGGAGAGTGTCTCTTCCCATGTGGAGAGTGCCCACTTTCCAAACTGTTGCCTGGCCATCTTGGCTTGGGAGTATCCTGTTCCAGGCACATGCTGGCCTAAATCCTAGTCTGTATTCTATGCTTAGTCCTGATCAGAGTAGAATCACTGAATCGGTTGGATTTATCTATATGTGGACATCAGCAGTCACTTATGGGTTGAGTGACTCTACACTCAAGGGTTAACCAACAGGATTCAGGACTCCTCAGAGTTTTAAATGCAGGAATGCAAATTTTTCAGGCTGTGTCATCATCACTGATGAGAATTTGACTTCTCATTCACACAGAGGAAGAGGAGGAGGACCTGCTTCATGTCCCAGGTGGAGAAGCTCTAGCTCCTGGGCTGGATAAGACCTGCATTACCTTAAGGATATGATCCATGGCCTCCCCTCATCATGGCCCCTCCTCATTTACACACTGGTGAAAATAATTATTTTATTTTTGCAAATGAGACCATTTATGTGAGCTTAACTGCTGTGTTTATATTTCGGACAGAGATGGAGCATGAGGTGTGCATCACCTCTCTTTGTTTCCTGAAGGCATGCAGACACTGATGCATGAACATTTGTGTGCACTGTTTCTGAATGAACCTATTGTCAAAATCACATTCACTTCACTTTACCTTGCATGTTTTTAAAAAGTCTGCACAACGCTGAATGTGGTGCATTTGAAAAAACAAAAGTCTATAAATGTATAGGTCTTTGATGGAACATTGCACCCTGGACTGTGGTCATTTTTAAGAAGTGAAATCATATGTAAATTCTATGACACAAATATCTCACAAAGTTCTAGTAAACAACACGTACACACAGTCCCCACACAAAGGACTTACTGGTGCACTGTGTGTCTGGGGCTGGAAATCTCACTTCCACCTTCTGGGAAGACAATGCTGCCAGAGACTGAATTTGGGGCTTTATGCCTGCAAAGCATGGGCTCACTCTCTCAGCTGCAACCTTTCCATACAATCCTGGACTGAAACATTTAAACAAAGGTCCTCTTTCAGCTCCAGGAATAGACCCTACCTTCAGTACAAAGACCCTGATTCCTGCAGCCCCAGAAAGGCTTCTTCTGCAGTCCTTTATGGCTGGAGCTTCCCTGGGTCAGAGGCTGTCTCCTCAGCTGTAGAGAAGGGTTGCTCTGAGTGCGAAGGAGGAGGAGGTCCACAGGGCTGAGGGAGGGAAGGCAATGGGAAAAGATCAGTGCCAATGGCCATGGAGGGCAGAAGGTGACAATGCCTAGGAAACTCCCCTGAGTCCCAGCCATTCTAGGAATGAGTGGCAGGAGTCAATCCAGGGGGCTGAGGGGGTCTCCTTTCCCAAAGGGGGAGGCAAGGACTGGTGGATCCTCCCCAGCTATGGCCCAAAGGGAAGATCTCTTTCCCACCTCTCTCTCCCAGCCCCCAAAGCCCAGCCTCCCCACTGTCCCTGGGTCCTCTGTCTCCCTTCCTCATACCCCCACAGACCCCTTCCTTCCTTCCTTCCTTCTCCCCAAAATGGAAGGCCAGAGGCACAAAGGGACACACTTCTTTCCTTTTGGCACAAGGAGCCTGGCTTCCTTCTCGCTCTGGAGCCTCAGGAGAGAAAGAGAAGCCTCTGTTCAACTGAAGCCTCAGAGAAGGTTCTGAAACATTATTTCCCACAGTCACCAGCAGCACAAAATGGCCTCCTGAGTCTCAGCGTTTGGCAGTTGGCAGTTTGAGGCCTTCAGGGAACCCAAAATGGAGGATGAAAGTCGGAAGGGACCCCAAACAGGATTTCTGATCCTAAAGAAACGTTTCCTTGATGGCACCCGATGGTTGTGAGAACAGAAAAAGTCCCCAAACAGGACTTCCAAACCTTAACAACATCAAAACATTTTTCTGAAGCTATTGAAAGGAGGAACCTGATCCCCTCATTAATTACAATCAATAGTGAAAGATATTGATATTAATATTAAGAGAGCCCATCATCCACAACCCAGATCAGGTCTTGACTGCTCAGGAAGGCCAGTCCAGCTGCAGGTGGCCCTCCGTCCATCCGTCCTCCTTTCCTTCTGCATTCCTCCTCTTTTCCCCAGCATCAGCCCCTTTCCCAAGAAGGCTGCATCCGCACTATAGAAATAAGGCATTTTGATACCGCTTTAACCAGTCAGTGCTATGGAATCCTGGGATTTTACCTTTGGGACACTTAGCCTTCTCTGCCAGAGAGTTCTCATTCCACAACAAACTACAAATCCCAGGATTCCATAAGATGGAGCCAGGAGAGTTAAACCGGTTTTGAACTGGATTATTTCTATAGTGCAGATACAGCCTGAGTCAGTTGGAAAAGGATAGAATCACCCCAAACGAATTTTTATCCCGTTTATGGTTTTGCTTTTTCAAAATATAAGAATTTTGTTTGTCTGTATAATTCTTATTCTTTTTCTTGTTGTTCGTTTGTATGTTTGTATGTATCATTCTTGGTAATGAGTTATTCTGGTCTGTCTCCTTCCTTCTTCCCTGAAAATCTATTAATAAGAAAACTGGGGAGACTTTTAAAACCTCCCAAAAGAGCTCCTTTTGGCCTTTTTTGGGGGACAAGCCTCCTCTTAGAAGCCAAAGCCCAATGTTTGTGAAGAATAATAACAATAAGGCTTGTATTAAAACTATCCTCCCCATTTCTGATCTGTTTTAAAACCCATGTTCCCCAGAAGGAGCAGAACTGTGTAAGAAAACCCTCTCAGAAAACACACACAAAAGACACACAAAGAGACACACTTCCTCCCTTTTGGCCCAAGCAGCCTGGCCTCCTTCTGACTCTGGAGCCTCAGGAGTGAAAGAGATGCCTCTGTTCAACTGAGGACTCAGAGAAGGTTCCGGAACATTATTCCCCACAGTCACAAGAACACAAAATGGCCACTAGAACACAAAATGGCTGTTGGAACACAAAATGTACAGAGGGACACAAAATGGCCACCAGAAAACAAAATGGCCACTTGGACACAAAATGGCTGCTTCTGTGTCAGCGCTTGGCAGTTGTCAGTTTGAGGCCTTCAGGGGAGAGAGAGAGGCTGAGGGAAGAGTGGAAGGGGGTCCTGGAGGGAGGGGCCCTTGGGAGATAGAGAGCCTTCCTGAGATATTCAGGGTTCCCTTCCTAACAAAGGGGTTTCTGGCCTCATAAGGGATTTGGGGCAAACTGGATCTGAAAGGCAGTAGTACCCTTTTCTCTTGCCAGTGGGATTTAGAGTGTATTTCCTGTACTGGATCTCCCAACATCCACATGGCCAGAGAGAGGAGGGGTCCTGCCCTGCAGTAAGGCCCCTCCAATCCCTCTGAACCCAGGACTACAACTCCCACATTTTCCTGACCAGACACATAGTCAATATCTTTCTTTCTTTCTCTCTCCGTCTCTGGCTTGTGAGCTGTGATTAAGCCCTGTTAGTGGTGTTACTGCTCTTGTTGTCATTTTGTGCCTCCAAGTTGTTTCTGACTTATGGCAACCATAAGTGAAGCCCTTCACAGACTTTTTTTGGCAAGATTTGTCCAGAAGTAGTTTTTCAAGTCCCTTCATTTAAATAAGGAGCGTTGAGTAGGAGATACTCTAAGGAGATATTCATTATAAATAACAAAATATAACTGAAATATAAGTCACGCAAGATATTAAGAGTCTTGCAGGTACAATATTTGTAAGTATATAATATTCAATTCATACAAGCTATTAAAATAATAAATAAACCTAAGTGTCTAATTCTGAGACTAACTTCCAAGATCCGCTCTTTAACTCTCTCTCTCTCGATCTCCAACCGACACAATTCCCCCAACTGTCTCTTGGTCTCTCAGGCCTTATATCTCCTTCTCACGGAAGCTTCCAGAAGAACCTTTATCTTGGTTTCTGATTGGTCAAAAGAGCCTTCCGTAGCAGTGATGTCATTCTGCATTTGCATAAACCTTCCTTTACTGCCTGAAGAAGACCTCCATTGACTGGAGCCCAGTCATTACACTTTCCCAAGGCAAGGCTTGCACCTCTTTCCCAATGTTGTTCTTGGGGTCTGCCTTCCAGTTGTTTCCAGGTCTTATGGTGACCTTAAGGGAGTCTCTGAAGGGGTTTTCTTGGCAGGTTCCTTCAGAGTGGGTTTCCCATGGCCATCCTCTGAGGCTGAGAGAGTGAGACTTGCCCAAGGCTTCAGTCCTTTTGGAAGCCTTTTTGCTTTATCTTCTAGAAGGCAGCTGAAGTGTTGCTTCTTGCTCTGAAGAATGAGAGGAACCTTCTGGCATCCAAAAGGCTAACATTCTCTGGAGTTATGTCTGATAATATATATAGATAGGACTGCAATACATGCTCATTTATTAAAAGGTTTCATATCATAGAATCTCATAGCTATGCCCCTTAATAGCAGTTAACCAAATTAAAGAGTATATAAAACAAAAACATGAAACAAGCTAGTCAAGGTAACTGTTACATACATTTCTAATTGGTTGACCGGCCAAACCCAAAGGTTGCTCAACAAAGGCTCCTTTTCATCCTGGAGAGAAGTGACCAGTGAGGTGTCCAGTGTGGTTCTCTCCTGGGCCCAGTGCTATTCAACATCTTTACTTGGATAGTTATCCTATTAGAAGATGACACCAAATTAGGAATAGTAGCTAATAACCCAGAGGACGGGATCAAAATTCAAAATGACCTGAATAGACTAGAAAGCTGCTCCAAAGCTAACAAAATCCATCTGGGAGAAGGGGGAAAATATAAATAAATTTTATTATTATTATTAAAATAATCTTCAACACGGAGAAATGTAAGGTACTGCACTTAGGGTGGGAAAATTAAATGCACAGATATAGGATGGGGGACAGCTGGCTGAATGAAACTACGCGTGAAAGGGATCTAGGGGTCCAAGTAGACCACAAGTTGAACATGAGTCAACAGTGCTTTTTGGCAACGGAAAAGGCCAATGTGATTTTAGGATGCATCAATAGAAGCATAGTGTCTAGATCAAGGGAAGTAACAGTGCCACTCTATTCTGCTCTGGTCAGGCCCCACCTGGAATATTGTGTCCAGTTCTGGGCAGCACAATTCAAAAAGGATGTTGAAAAACTAGAGACTGACCAAAGGTGGGTGACCAAAATGGTGAAAGGTCTGGAAACCATGCCCTATGAAGAAAGACTTAGGGAGCTGGGGATGTTTAGCCTGGAGAAGAGAAGGTTAAGAGGTGATATGACAGCCCTGTTTAAATACTTGAAGGGATGTGATATTGAGAAGGGAGCAAGCTTGTTTTTTACTGCTCCAGAGACTTGGACCCAGAGCAATGGATGCAAGCTACAGGAAAAGAGATTCCAGCTTAATATTAGGAGGAACTTCCTGACAGTTAGAGTTGTTTGACAGTGGAGCACACTTTCTTGGAGTGTAGTGGAGTCTCCTTCCTTAGAGGTCTTTAAACAGAGGCTGGATGGCCATCTGTCAGGGATGGTTTGATTGAGAGTTGCTGCATGGCAGAATGGGGTTGGACTGGAATATGGCCCTTGTGGTCTCCTCCAACTCCATGATTCTATGATTCTATAATTCTGAGAACACAGTGGAACAGTCTCAATGCTTCAGGTATGGAGCACAAGTCTAAAGTCACAATAGTCATGTCTCAATCCAGAAGGATTGAGGCAAGGAGCATCAGTGTGAGGTTACAAAGGTCCCATCTCAATCCTTCAGTCAAAGAGAATCAGCCTAAGTCACAATGCGCCAGTCTCAATCCTTCAGGCAAATGTTATTTTCATTTAAGACCATCCCTATAATTTCAACAAACAAACCCTTTAATGTCTGGTCTAAAGATTTGCAATAATTTATTTGGCAAGGCAGAGAGCCCAGGATAAAAATGAGAGCGCTCCAAGATTTGAAAGAAAAAGGAGGAATTGTCCTTCCAAACTTGCAAACATATTATAATGCAAGCGCATTTAGATGGATTATGGACTGGGTAAATTGAAGAGAAAAAAGACTACTTGTTTTAGAAAGTGATGGTCCAGAAAGAAGATGGCATGCATGGCATGCATATTTGAGTTAAGAAGGTGTCACAAACCATAAACATTTCAATAAACATCTAATAAGGAAAGCATTATTAAAAAATTGGCACAAAAATTATATATGTGTGTGTGTGTGTGTATACACACACACACACACACACACACACACACACACACAAAATAACAAGATGGAGTTCTGTACTAGAAGCTTTCCATAAAGAAGGGAAATGTAAAAAAGGGAAATGGATAACCTATAAAGATATTTTAATTAAAGATGGGGAAGATGAAAGAGTGAAAACAATAAAAGAAAGAAAGAAAGAATAGAATAGAATAGAATTATGCTGCTTAACGCACCACCAAATCAATGAAAGATTTAGAAAGGATATTAAGGTTGTAGGAACTGAAAAGGAAACAAATGAGTTAGATAAAATTCTATCCCAAGGCAACAAAAAAGAAACGATAAGCAAAATATATAAGATAATCTTAGATATAGAATTGAAGGAAGAATCAGTTACATATGGTAAAATGGATGCAAGATACAGGCTACCAAATGACACTAGAGAGTTGGGAGAAAATAGGGATGAAAAACCTAAAACTTACCAAAAGTGCCCATTTAATAGACAATTATTATAGATCATTCTAAAGATGGCACATATCTCCATCCAAACTAGACAAGATTGGGGGAAGCAAGGACAGTGATGGCTGGAAATGCAAACAACCTAACGCCAGATATTATCATATGTGGGGGGAATGTACTGAAGCGACCCAATTTGGAAGGCAATACATGCTAAAATTCAGGACATTACACAAAAGGAAATTAAATTTAATCCAAAATTATTTCTACTAAATATTACGGAAGACATAAAAGGCAAATTGGACCAAGAAGAGGAAGGCATTGATAGACGCAAGACACTAGAAGGAAAGAAGCTTGGACCTCCGTAAAGAATGGACTGTAAAAGGTCATAATTTATCCATAATGGAGAAACAAAGGATGGTTATAAATGGGAAAATGGAACAACAATTCAGGAAGAAATGGGGAAAAGTAAATAAGTTGTGGAAATGAGAGTAATGAGATTTAAGGCAAAGTATTACAGTAGATAAAATAAGCATCAAGCAATTAATCAAAGGAATTAATAATGTAGTGTACCTGTTGCCATATTGGTTTAACTCCAGAACCATGGGCTGTTAGAGGCAACGTATCAATGTACATAATTTGTTGTTGAAAACTGCCGCAGAGGATGTACTTAGAAGATGATATTGCAAATTTAAAAGCAAATTAGAAAATTAGAAAACAATCCTAGAGGTAAGGAGCATCAGCCTGAGGCTGCAATGGACCAGTCTCCATCCTTCAGGTAAGGAGCATCAGACTGAACTCTCAATAGGACAGCCTCCATCCTTCAAGTAAGGAGCATCAGATTGAAGTCACAATAGGACAATCTCCATCCTTCAGGTAAGAATTGTCTGTAGTTGACAATTCTCCTGTCTCAATCCTTCAGGCAAGGATCATCAGCCTGAGGTTGCAAGGGGCCAATCTAAATCTTTCAAGTAAAGAGCACTATCCTGAAGTACCATCTCAATTCTTCATTCAAGGGGCATCAGGCTGAAGTCACAATGAGCCCGTCTCAATCTCTCAGGCAAGGAGCATCAGCCTGTGGATGCAAGGGGCCAGTCTAAATCCTTCAGGTAAAGAGCACCACCTTGAAGTCACAATAGTACTGTCTCAATTCTTCATTCTAGGAGCACCAGCCTGAACTCATAATAGTCCCATCCCAATCTTTCAGGCAAGGAGCATCGGGCTGAGATCACAATGGTCCATTCTCAATCCTTCAGGCAAGCAAAATCTGTATCTGATCACAAAGGTCCCATCTTAATCCTTCAAGCAAGGAGAATCAGCCTGAGGTCGCAATTGGCCAGTTTCAATCCTTCAGGTAAGCAGCACAAGCCTTAAGTCATAATATTTCCATATCAATCCTTCCGGCAAGGAGCATCACCTTGAAGTTACAATGGGCCAGTCTCAATCCTTCAGGAAAGGAGCATGGGGCTGAGTTCAAAATAGGCCAGTCTGAATCCTTTAAGCCAGGAGCTTTAGCCTGAGGTTGCAATG
Source organism: Sceloporus tristichus (assembly GCA_016801065.1). Classification (NCBI taxonomy): domain Eukaryota; kingdom Metazoa; phylum Chordata; class Lepidosauria; order Squamata; family Phrynosomatidae; genus Sceloporus; species Sceloporus tristichus. Next base: position 23,215 of record JACSCI010000860.1, read on the forward strand.
GGCCAGTCTCAATCCTTCAGGCAAGGAGCATCAGCCTGAGGTTGCAATGGGCCAGTCTAAATTCTTCAGGTAAAGATCACCACCCTGAAATCACAATAGTACTGTCTCAATTATTCAGGCAAGGAGCATCGGCCTTCAGTCACAATGGGCCACTTTCCATTCTTCTGGGAAAAAGTATCAGCCTGAAGTCACAATGGGCCACTCTAAATCCTTCAGGGAAATAACCACAGCCTGAGATCACAATTTAACAGTCTCAGTGCATCAGGTAAGGAGCATTAACTGTCATAGAGGGAACAAGACAAAGAGTGCAAGGACCCAACAGTGGGAGGCAAAAAATCTTGCACAGGCAGCAAGTAAAGTGGACACATGGTCTGCGATGTCTCTACACTAATGCACAGAGCATGGGAAATAAGCAAGATGAACTTGAATTCCTAGCATAAGAAAGCAAATATGATATAATAGTCATCACTGAAACCTGGTGGGATGAGTTTCATGATTGGAATGTAGAAACAGAGGGGTATAAACTTTTTGAGAAACAGGCCAAACAGGAAAGGAGAAGGAATAGCATTATATGTCAGGGATATTTACACCAGTGAAGAGATCCAGGGCACCAAAATTGGAAGCCAGATGGAGAGCATCTGGATAAAAATTAAAGGGGAGAGAAGGTTTATGCAAATGCAGAATGACATCACTGCTACGGAAGGCTCTCTTGACCAATCAGAGAGCAAGATGAAGGTTCTTCTGGAAGCTTCCGTGAGAAGGAGATATAAGGCCTGAGAGACCAA
>JACSCI010000861.1:0-23964 GCA_016801065.1 Sceloporus tristichus
TTCCACCATAAGTCATTGTGCATTGTATAAACAGGCAGCAGTGGCCTCGGGGTAGAAACAAGGTTTTTCACCTGTGTGAAACCCCTTTGTCCTCAGGACTAAATTCTCAGACACTGATCTAGATAAGAGCAATGTGTACATGGAGTTTCCACACATGTACTTGCACGTCTACTGATGTGCAATTAGGGTTGCAATTGGGTTTTCCTTTGCTAATCAATCAGCTGGAATCCCTTTTTTAAAAAGCAATATTGGGTTGGGATACTAAGGATCTGAATTTTAAGCTGCTCCCTACATCCCATCCCACCGCACCCTATCCACTTATTCTTTCTTTGCTTGCTTTGCTAAGATGTGGAATGAGAAAGCTGCCATGAATGCTGGAAGATGGGTTAGTAAATGTGAAGCAATATCTAGCTCCAGAGAAGAACGAATGGTGGATGGTAAGTGAAGGCAATAGACTGCAGCCCCTTTCACACATTATAGAGTGGGGTGGGGATGGAAGCACATCTTTGCTTATTTTGAATGGAAAATCACTGTGGAGCACAGCCATTTGGTTATAAAAATTCTCACTCACTGAGAATTCAATCAGAAAAATTCTTACTCAAGCATAGTGGTAGCTTCTTGAACCCCATCTGAATCCTTTGGGAGATCCTTTCATGTGCTTTCCCTATTATTTGGTCTATTCTTCAGTAAGAAATAAATCACCTTTTGACATCCTTTGTTCTGACCAAGAAGGACAAGATCTCTTTTTAGTGTCACCCTGTGTGTATGTGCCTTTAATTTGACTTTGAATCTATGGCAGCCCCATTGATTTCATAAGGTTTTTTTAGGCAAGGAATACTCAGAGGTGGTTTTGCCTGTTGCTTCCTCTGGAATGTAGCCGGTAGCACCTAGTATTCATTGGTGGTTTTCCATCAAAGTCTGACCTTGCAAGATCAGACAGATCTGGTGCCTTTAGGCCTCTATTTAGTGTTACTAGTAGTGAAAAAATATACAGTTAATCTTATTCAATCTCCCCTCAGGGCAATCCACTAGCACCAAATGTTTGTCTTTATCTGCACCAGTGATAGGAATATTGTGAAGTAGAAGGCTTTCATGGCTGGCATCCATAGTTTTTTGTGGGTTTTTCGGGCTATGTGGCCATGTTCTAGAAGAGTTTCTTCCTGATGTTTCGCTGGCATCTTCAGAGAATGCTTGCCTGGAAAAAGTGTGTGTGTGTGTGAGCCTGGGAATGCAGGAGTGATTTGCATGTGTATTGTTTTGTGTTGATGGCTGGCCTCAGCCTGGGAGGCTAATGCAAAAGAGGATTAGTGTCTGCTAATTGGTGATCATTATCTACTGGGAAAGCCTCTGACTCTGAATGGTTTCACATTTGCATTTGCTGAGTCCTTATTTTGCTATTCCTCAGGACTGGTAGCCAAATTTTGTTGACTTTAAGGGTTTCTTCTTTCCGGTTGAAATTTTTCAGGTGTTTGTGGATTTCAATGGCATCCCTGTGCATCCTGACATGGTAATGGTTGGCATGGTCCAGAATTTCAGTGTTTTCAAACAGTATTTTATGCCCAGGATGGTTTGTGGCATGTTCTGCTACTGCTGATTTTTCTGGCTGGTCCAGTCTGCAGTGTCTCTCGTGTTCCTTGATTCTTGTTTGCCTCGTTCCCATTGGCAGCCCAGCCGGGGGAGGGGGGCAGCTGGCCTGGCCTGGCCCATCCCGGCCCCCAAATCCTCAGCCCAGACTCCTTACTGGCTTCTTTGGCCACTGACCAGCTTCCCTGAACCTTCCCTGCACTGGAAGCCTTGCAATCTTCTTCCTGGCTCCCCCCTGGCTTCTCTGCAACTTCCTTCCAGGAAATTTAAAAAAAGGTTGCAGAGAAGCTGGTCAGTGGTCAAAGCAGGTAAGGAGGCTGGGCTGGGTATTTGGGGTCAGGGAGACCAGTGATGGGCCATGCCAACAAGCTGTCCCCCACCACTTGCCAATTCCTGAACTGATTCCTGAAATCGGCACAAACATAATGGGAACTACGTTTTTTTCTGAATCAGTTTCAGGAATCGGTTCAAGAAACAGATTTTCTGGTAAGTGGGAACAGGGTCAATAAGTTCAAGAATTCATTTCTAAATTTTTGGTGTATATATGATTGTCTGCTATTGTTCTACTGCACTAAATGCAATAAACTGAAAAGCAGGGGCAGCTGATGACCAGAGGAACAAGGAAAACTGAGCCATTCCCTTTAGTGAAAATATCCGAGGTGAAAAGTTAAGGCAGGATGAGTTTGGGGGTTAAAAATTACTCCAAACTCCAAAGTGAGAATAAAAAATGAACACAATTCATTAAAATTGAATAGAAAAAACCAAACAAGAATGTCTATACTGCTGCATCTAATGAAATCCTTTTCACGGCTAATCTTAATGTAAATCAATTGGGTGAATTTGAGCACCCAACCTTTGATAATGCATCCACATTTTGTTGAATGCAGGCAGCGTATGTGGTGAGATTACTCTGCAAACAAATTATCCTACTTCGTGGAATGAGGCAATTGAAACTTTTGCAAGTGGACAGACTTACTTCCAGTATAGTACTGGGTCAACTGACCCAACAAAAGATGTTTATGGCTATACACAGGTATGAAGAGAAACACCATTTATTTGTGGTAAGGCATCTGGGTGACTAATGATATAATATTCAAAATACTTACTTCTTTATACAAGCCCTTGTGTTAGGAGTCTATAGGTTAGATTCCAAAGGGGTGCTTACTTGGAAGGATGTCAGATGTGATTGGATGAAGGGCACACTCCTCCCTTCATTCTGAGAGCAAGATTGAGTTGAAAGCTGAAATCATTCAGCTGAAACCAACTGAGGTGGGGAGTATGCTCCAGGTTTTAGTCCTAAGTTAAAAGGATGTGTTCACCTTATTTTGGGATATATCTGGCACTGTGAATAATACTTCAAAAGTTGAGAGCAAGGTCCAGAGGAGCTTAACTGCTCCACAGCTATTGTATTTACCGGCTTCTTCTGCAGCAGGGGCTTCAGACACTCTTATTCTCTCTCTCTCTTTCACTCTCTCCCCCCTCCCTCACTCTGTGTATGAAAAGAGCTCATTCTCCTGTCACAAGGACAGGTGTTGTTGAGACTTCCAACATCTCTGGTAGGAAAGTGACATTGCCTGTCCCACTCCTCCTTCAGAAACAGCACCTGTGGGGTTGCTTTCCATTGTCATGATGAGATATAGTTCCAACCTGCTGCAGGAGCTACAGAGAAGCAACTCCTCCTCTGCATTTCTCTCTGTCTGCACAAGACTGAGTTTATTATGTTTTTAGTGCAACAAGCCCACATTTTTGCCATTTTGTTAGCACAGCAGTGCTTGGCCATACCTACCATATATACTCAACTTTAAATTGACCTCATGTATAAGTCAAGGGCAGGTTTTGAGGTCAAAATTATGTATTTTGATATGACCCATGAATAAGTCAAGGGTAAAATTTAGGGGCATGTAATGAAGGATGTCAAGGACAAAGCAAAGAAAAACAATGCCAAAGAACTTACAAAATTCCACCAGACATAACTATTTACCCCCATAAGGTTGGATGGATGAGGGAGCAGAAGGGAGTCGATGCTTCCAGGGCAGATTAAACTGTTGCCTTTTACCAGGGGATGGTTGTGTGTGTGTGTGTGTGTGATTTAAAGTACAACACTTACATTGACCTGTGGATAAGTCGACTCAGGTTTTTGGGGTCAATTTTTTAACCTCAATTTGTAGATTTATACATGAATATATAAAGCAATTATTGCAGCCACATTTACAAGCAATTCTGTACAAACATTAGGATTTTTTTCTCCTCATTTCTCCTTCATAGAAAACATATGCAATACGTGTGCCATGTGTATGAAGCCGCATATAGAATGGTAGAAAAATATTTGCTTCTTATTTCTTTACAAATGTTGCCATTTTTTGGTTGATTTATTACCATTTTTGTCAAAATCAGAACTATCCAATTTATGTTCAAACCACAACTTGTGTTTTATGCTTCTGAAGACACCATAGTTTTAACGTGCACCCACTTTATGTTCTTAGATTATCTGGCACAATTCAAAGCAGGTTGGATGTGCACTTGGCTTCTGCCCTAAAGCAACCAACAGATTCTTATATGTTTGTCATTACTGTCCCAGGTGAGTTGGCTGCTGCAACTGTATTTTAAATACTTTTTTCACTTGTGAACTGTGTCACCCTTCCTTTACTATGTTAGCTTTTTGCTTACAGCTCCCCCCTCCCCAATTTGAATGGTAAGATCTATTATATAATCTTATTTGTTTCTTAAAAGTTGCACTCTGATGAGAAATGTTATTACGTTGATTTGTAATTTCAGTGGAAACATAGACGGACAACTGAACACACCATACAAATCAGGTCCACCATGTAGCGACTGTCGTGGGAGCTGTGAGGATAAACTCTGTAGTAAGTTATTGATGATACTATTTATTTATTTATTTCCCCCCAGTTCAGGACTCAAAGTGTCTTACAACAGTTAAAACAAAGCTAAAAATTTACAACATTTTGCAAGGCCTATTCTCCTGAAAGTCTTCATCTGCTTTTAAAAAATAGCCGGGAGGGTCACAGTTTAGCTTCTTTGGGAAGGGAGTTCCAGAGCCTGGGAGCAGCCACTGAGAAGGCTCTCATCCAGTTGTGTCTATGAGGGTAGTGTCCTTCCAAAAGACCTCAAAGCTTGGGCAGGTTAATAAGGGAGAATGTAGTTCTTCAGATTACCTGAACCTGAGATAGATAGGGCTTTATAGGTCATAACCAGAAAGCATTTCCTCTGAATAATCCTCTTCCTCCTGCAATTTCATCATTTTAATTTGCCCACAATATATAGTCCATTTGTATCCAGAGGGATTTGGTTCCAGGACCTGCCACTGATAACAAAACCCAGGGATGATTACATCCCCTGTTATTAAATGGCTACATCACTTGTTATTAAATGGTAATGATATGTGTGTGGATGCTTCAGCATATGTGACTTCACATTGCTGCCATTTTAAGTGTTGGACAAAATGACCCAAGGTCACTCAAAATCATGGATCCAGAGCCTGCAGATCAGGAGAGCTCATTGAGAAGCATCCATTACAGATATTTTACTGCTAGAAAACTGAAATAATTGAAGCAAACCTGGCTGACTAAATAGTACCATGTGTCAGTGTCAGTGCTGCTGCCAACTTTCTCTTTTTCCTTCAAGCAAAAGGCAGGACACTATAATGACAGGATGGTCAGGCCTGTTGAGTAAATTAACGGTGCTTGTTCAATTAATTACAATGGGCTCTCAGTATCCATGGGTTTGATATCTGTGGATCTGAGAAACTGTAGAGAAGAAACATTATTAAATTTTTTAAAATCTGCATTGGCCAGGCTGAGACATAGTCATCTTTTTCCTGATTATAGGGCTAGCCCTAAGGGGATGGCCTGTGGTGCTCAAATATATAAACAAGCCTCCGAGGGTCTTTCCTTTCCCTACCCATACCCATATTCCTAAAGTATTTCATGTTCATGAATCCCTTAACATAGCGGCTGTGCACACCGGCCATAAAGGCTGGCCTGGGGGAAGAGTCATGACACATGCCCTGACTCCACCCCCAGGGTGGTGTGATGCCGTGTGAGGCTCCACATGGCGTGTGGCATCATGGCACTTCTCTGGTGTTGCGTCCACACAACATAGCGCCAAAGGAGTGTCTTTAAAGCCGCAGCGCAATGACTATTGTGCCCTTTCCAGGGCGCAAAAAGGAGCTAGTTTTGATGGCTTCTTATTGCACCCTGGAAAGTTGCCACGGTCCTCAACCAGCACAGCTGGGGGCAGCTTCAGGCCACCCCCTCAGGGTGCACAGCTTCTTAATTTCCCACTTGTGACATAAAAATCATCCAGAAAGCTGTCCAATCATATCTACAGTCACAGTTTCACAGAGCTGCCTTAACATTCTTCCACTTATTCCTATTCCCCATTCTCTAGGGAAGACAATAAATGTCATACTGATACACAAAAATTCCTTCCTGACCTCCGAGGATGACTGACAACAGTCTTGGGATACTTAAATGGATATGATGGGTGTGTGCCAGTCCTAGCTGAAAAGGCTAATATGTAGCTTGCTCAAATCTTGTGAAAGGAAATCCTCTTACACTACCAAACGTCACAAGATTAACTGAACTCATGAAATTATACCATCTGCAAGATAATGCCATAGCTGTAAATTGCAGGCATCATGAGATCTCCCCTCTGCAGTGCTGACTGCCTGGCCAAGTAAGCAGTTCAGTTGAGCACAGGGTGCCAGCCACTATGCTGCAGTGATCTCCCATCACTTAAGGGATGTTCAGGGGGCCAGACCATTAACTGTTATATTTCAAAATTTCATTTAAAAAAAGAAAACAAAAAAGAAAAAGCCAGTGGCTATTTCTTGTAGAAGTTGAAGTACTGGACAAAATGTCCTGTCCCCTTTCTATCCAATTGTTTTACAATTGGTGTGTTAAAGCAATGAGTGAAATCTCACACCTATGATTGACCTTTTCAATGATATATAACCCATACTTTTGATCTATCCCTCCAAGACACGGGACTAACTCAGAACCTAGCCCAGGAGGGAGAAGGGAACCCTTTACGCAGTCTGGGTGGAGGGAAACCACATCTGACCCCTCCCCCAAGGGTTGAACCCTATGGAGAGGAAGCTCCAAAAGAAACTAATTCAGGAGCTTTTAAAAATGAAGGAGGTCTAGACCCCAACAGGTCTATACCCTACTTGAGAATCATGTCATAGAATTAGGAGGGTTGGAACAAAGTCCCTCCCTACCGAAGGATCAGACCCATTTGCAGGAAGTCAAAGACCAGAGAGATTTAAATCCCAGTTTGAGGGAGACTGGAAATGCTAGTGGGGGAGAATTTCCTCAACACCAGAAACCCCCCCAAAAAAGAAAGTATTATCAAGACCAATGGGTTGTACACCTCCCACAGCTGGGAGGAAAGAAAGAAAGAAAGAAAGAAAGAAAGAAAGCAACCTTCAAATACAAAAGAACTGGCAAAAAGGGAAAGACTTGGACTGCCCAAATTCAAAGAGGAGAGAACTTTCCCCATACTCAAAAGAAACTAACGCAGTCCCCAAGACTCCAACCTGGATGGGGATTGGGACAAACTTGTAGTACCTGGGGAAAGGGGGGGGGGCAAGCCTTGCCCTGGTTGCAACAGTTTAAAGAATTTTTACAACACCCCATACCTGCGATTATGCCTTTGCCGTAAAAGTTTTTAGTTTAGACTTCTGTTCTGAAATTTGACTTTGTTGATGAAGACTTTGTTGGACCAGATTCTGACAAGTTCTATTCCTCATAATTTGGTGTCATCTGCAAATTTGATATGTATGCCCCCAATTCTGTCATCCAAGTCATTGATAAAGATGTTGAATAACACTGGGCCCAGGACAGACACCTGTGGGACCCCACTGGGCACTTCTCTCCAGGTTGAAAATGAGCCATTGTTGAGCATCCTTTGGCTTTGGTCAATCAACCAATTACAAATCCATGTAACAGTTACCTTGTCTAGCCCCCATTTTACAAACTTGTTTGCAAGAATGGCATGGAGAACTTTGTCAAAGGCCTTACTGAAATCAAGATATACTATATCCACAGCATTCCCTTCATCTACCAAGCTGGTAATTTTATCAAAGAAAGAGATTAGATTTGTCTGGCATGATTTGTTTCTCTGAAACCCGTGTTGACTTTTTGTGATTACGGCATTGCCTTCTAGATGTTCACAGACTCTCTGTTTAATGATCTGCTCCAGAATCTTTCCTAGTACTGATGTCAGACTAACTGGACGATAATTGTTGGGATCCTCTTTTTTCCCCTTTTTGAAGATGGGGACAACGTTTGCCCTCCGCCAGTCTGCTGGGATCTCTCCTGTTTTGCAGGAGTTTTCAAAGATTATTGCCAATGGCTCCGATATTACATTTGACAGTTCTTTTAATACCCTTGGATGGAGTTCATCTGGTCCTGGAGACTTAAATTCATTTAGGTTAAACAGGTATTCCTGTACTATCTCTTTACTTATTTTGTTCTGAATTTCTCCTATTCTGTCCTCTGCTCCATTATCCTCAGGTTGAGCACCCTTTGCCTTTTCTGAGAAGACTGAAGCAAAGAAGGTGTTGAAGTTCTATGTCTTCTATTAGCATTTTGCCATCTTCTCCACGCAGTGGCCCTACCGTTTCCTTCTTCTTCCTTTTGCTGCAGACATATCCAAAAAAGCCCTTTTTATTGTTCTTAACCTCTCTAGCAAGCCTGAGTTCATTCTGCACTTTAGCTTTGTGACTTTAGCCCTACACGTGCTAGCTATTTCTTTGAATTCCTCTTTTGTGATTTCACAATTTTTCCATTTCTTCTACATGTTCCATTTAAAAGTTAGCTCTGTTGAAAGTTCCTTAGTCATCCATCCTGGTTTCTTGAGACACCTCCCATTTTTCTTTCTCACTGGAACTGTTTTAAATTGTGCCTTCAGTATCTCCCTTTTAAGAAACTCCCATCCATCCTGAACTCCCTTCTCTTTTAGTATTCCTGACCATGGGATCACCCCCAGTATTTATCTAAGTTTACTGAAATCAGCTTTCCTAACGTCTAGAATGTGTGTCTGACTATGCCTGGCTTCTCCTTTCCACTGTATAACAACCTCTAGGAGAACATGGTCACTTCCACCTAAGGATCCCACCACTTGCACGTCATTAACCAAGTCATCCTTCTTAGTTAGTTTCAGATCTAAAATAGCTGACCCCTTGTTGCCTCTTCCACCTTTTGGACAATGAAATTGTCTTCGAGGCAAGTGAGGAATTTACTAGACCTTGAGGATTTGGCTGAGTTTGACTTCCAGCAAATATCAGGATAGTTGAAGTCACCAATCACTACTATATCTCTCCTTTATGAGTGTATGATCATCTGTTCTAAAAAGGCATCATCCAATTCCTGCATCTGACTTCAACAAATTTAGTTGCATATCCTCAAAGAAAAAGGAATGGAGAAAAGGCAGTGATTCTGAGCGGGTTGGAGTGACAACCAAGGTCTGAACTGAGGGGACCAGAAAGAGAAACAGAGAATGGGAAAGAACATGAAAGATGCAGAGGTAGAAGCAGAGAGCAGTTGGTGAGCACCAGAATGTGAGTTGCATCAGATGGCAGAGTGTGGATGGTGAGACTGAGACTGCGTCTGAGACAAAGATTTGAGTGGAAAGAAATAAAAGATGGAGGTGGATGTATGAGAAAGTGAGGAGAGAAGGAGACTGGAGACTGGAGAAATCTAGAAGATTGATGTGGGTAATAAAGAAGAACCAGAGATGGGGATGGAGGGGCTCGACAGACGGCCAGCTCTGTGCTGCCCCTTTTAGCTCCACATTGTTACCGCAGCCACCAAATGGCATGGCAACGATGCTCTCCTTCCTGGCAGCAAAAAGAAGCTCTCTAAAGCAGCTTCCTGGAAGAGGTGTGCCCCAATTGTGTCACTTCCTGCCAGCATCATTTGGGCACTGCGCGACGCTCATACCATCATGGCATTGCCCTTGTGGAGGGCGGCCAACCATGATGGTGGTGTCCTCGTGGACTAGGGCAGCCTGTAGGCACTCCTTTCCCCGCTGGATTGGGGCCTCAGCTGCCACAGCAGCATCCCTGAGGCCCCAATCCGCTGTTTTCCAGGCTGTGGGGAAGCGGCAAAAGGCTGCTTCCCCGCAGCCTGGATAGGGGTGTCCTTGGGGCTTCAAGCCCCAAGGACACCCGGTGACGGCGGGGAGGAGGAGAAAGGGGCCGCTTGGCCCCTTTCTGCTCTGTGTGACTGGCGCAGCCATGTAAAGGCTGCGCCCAGTGACACAAAGGTGGAAGGAGCTCTGAAATGGAGCTCCTTCCGGGGCTGCGGAAAGGGCACCCCAGGCACCCTCACGCGGCCCCACTACGTCACTTTCGCACTGCCCCATTTGGAGGCGGCACGGTCGTGACGTAGTCATGGTGGCGCCCATGTGTATACGGCACCGCCATTTTCTACGTGCTCCGCACGTATTAGGATTACAGACGTCCGAGAAGGATGCCCCTTTCTAACCCTAGTATGCACTCGTCACGTACTAGGGTGCCCGTGAGTAAAAGGCCTGAGATAGCAAGGACTGAGACAGGAGACTGACAAGGAGAAGGAGATTTGAGAGCAGCAAAGTGATAATGGTTGTTGGTGGCAGTGGAATTTATGGCAAATGGTTGGTGAGCATACATGTAGTAGATGGACAGAAAATTAGAGGACGAAAAGTTGGAGTGGAAGGCAACAGGAGAAAGAAGACTGAGAGAGTGGAGAGGAGATCAGACTTAACATATATATATATATATATATATATACACACTCAATTACATCTATAAAAACTATAAAGAAGTTTTGAGGAATAATTGACACTAATTGGAAAAAGACATGATAGCAAGAGAGTCCTGATAGATAAAGACTAGTAGTGCTTTAGAATTTTAGAGTTTAAGTTGTGTTGAATTATGTGGAGAACAGAGATGGTGGATGGCACAAAAAGAGACAACTTGAAGAATTAAGGAGCAGATAGACCAACAGATTATTGGAATGTGTGGAAAACAGAGGAGAGTGGGGTTTTTTGGGGGGGGGGGTGAAGAGGTTATATTGAAAGGGTAACTGTCTATTTAATTGATCTAGTTAGTTAAATTTCATCTAAAATTTTCAAGAAAAAAATAAAAAAGGGAAGCTGGGTAAATGATTCTGTATAAGTAATATTTACAAATGTATACTTCTTAGATAATGATTTGCATATTTACTTATTACAAATAGTTAACACAGACATAAGTGGGTTTTTTGTTGTTGTTTTGATATTTTGGACTGGAGAAATTAAATGATAAGTTCTGATTATAAGCAATCATTAAGGTAGAAAATGCATTACTATAGACTACCAGAACTGAATTAAACTGCATATATAATTTATTTACAAATAAGTCTTAATTTATATTTAAAATAGAATCTGTGTGATAGGAGAATAAGAAGATAGAATATTTACATATTTGGATATTATTTGGTTGAATAAGAATTTAATTCTGAACATTCTGTGACCACTGAAAATAACCTTGAACACCTGAATTTTATAGTACGTGGGTCCAAATCAAAGTGCAGAAATAATCCAGTTTGAGACCACTTTAACTGCCCCGGCTCTGTGCTAGGGAATTCTGGAAATTGTAGTTTATTGTTATTAAATAAATAAAAAATGTATATAGTTTTTTGTAAACGTATATATAATTCACATACACATCATTTCCTCAAATTCTGCATGTGCTCCAGCTTCTGGAAACTTTCAAGGACAGCACTAAATCATGTGTATAGAAATAATTTTTAAAACCTTAACAAGGCCTAAATGACAGTGGCAAGAATCCTGTTTTTGAGGACAGAATGCTTTCACAATCAAACAAGTGCTTTGCCTCCTTAGCTTGACTGTAGATAGTACAATAAAATAATACAAATCCAAGGGAGTATAAAAAAATTAAGCAATGGGTCATTTCTTCTCTAATTTCATTTTGGATTTATTTTTTTCAGGCAGCTCTTGCCAGTTTACAGATAAAAATAACGACTGTGAAAACCTAATAGGAAGTTTCACGTGTACATATCCATTTGTTCAAGAAAGATGTCCAGCCTCCTGTAAATGCCCCAAAGATGAATAATATAAACACAAGAATTACAAGGTAACTGTTCTTAACTGGAAGAAAATGAAAATTAAGTATGAAAAATGATTTTCCCCTTGAAAAATTTAAAATTTGGAATTTGTAGTGTAAAAATAAAGTATGTTAAAAGTCACTTGCAAAGAGCATTCTCTTTATTTTAATCATTTGCCTATCTATTTATTCTTTGTTGTTCTGCTTCAGAAAATGATCTGTACACTTCCAACATAAATCTTTGCATATTGCAAAATGGCAATTACGTTTGTTCCAGTTTTTCCACTCCTTTCTCATTCACATTCCAACCCTAATTCCTTACCCCCAGTTCCTTGTTTCTTCTGAAATTCCAAACAAAGCACAAACAGAAATGACAGCCCAAAGCTTTTTATGCTGTCAGGCTCTAACTAAGCAAATAATATCTCAGATTGGTACAAATGTTTATGGCACTGAGGATGATCAACTCAGAATAAGGTGAAGATATAAGCCCACATGTTATATCTAGGAGAACATCCTAGATGGCATTGACCCCTGTTTGATCTAAGGATTTTGTTTACTTAGGAACTGAATAAAATAATAAGGAACTAAAGCTCTGCACTGCAGAGTAATTTGGGACCCTGGTCTTTTGAACACTCTTCTATTATATTCAAGAAAGTATGGTGTGGTGTCATGCCCAAGTTTGAAAGGGCAACCTGTTTAACCTGAGAGCGTGTAATGAAAATTTCTCTTTCTGTGGACTTATTCAGAGCAGGGCTGATACAGAGAGTGAGACACCACATTGGTTTTAAACACTATGCATGTAACATTTATTAAATCACAAAAGTAATACAGACATTGATTATCAAGAGCTCTTTCATTCACTCACACATTCACATAATATTCACACACACCTTCCTTCTGCTGGACAATGATCAGTTGTCCTGGAAGGCTGGGGATGACACTGTAGCCGTGTGGTTGATGCCAACAAAATTAGAGTGAAAACCAAGGGTCTTTATACTTTTCTTCTCTCTCTGGTTTCTTAGTTGCTGGAATTTGCAATAATGCAGCCCATTACTCAACTTCTTCTTTCTGGAGAAGACATGCTGTTCGAAGTGGTCCATGGTGTTCAAAGCAGTCTATTGTCCTGTCAGTTTTACTTCATTGCAGCTCAGGAAAACTCCCTGGCCATTGTTGTTCATCAGCACCTCGCTTCAACTGAACTGAACTGAATAGCACCTTGCTTCAACTTCCAACTTCCTCAGCATTCTCCACTTTGGCTGCCAAACTCCACTTTCACATCAGTGCTCTGCGTGGAACCGTCTTCTTTGGTTCTCTAGCTTGTTTTAAAACCCCATTCCTTGGTTCTTTGGTTCTTCAGCTCTGTGTTTAAGTCAGAACTCACTCATTCGTCTTACAGAGGTACAGAGCGCCAAAAAGAGGCACCGAGGAGGCGCCTCTCCTTGCTCGGCAGTAGCAAGCAAATTGTGTGGCACTGTTGCGCAGCCAGAAAGGAGCACGTGAAAGTGGCTCTTTTTAGTGGCACACTTGTGCTGAGCCAAAGCGCCAGCGACGGCACAATGACATGCCAGTGGTGCAGCTCCATTTGGATGCTGCGCTGCTAGCATGTCATCTCTGCACACATCATTTGGATAGTGCTGCGCAGCTGCGGTGTATCCATGATGTGCTAGTGTTGCAGGGTGTGTGCACGACCGCTCCGGAGCAAGCCTAGCACATGTGTACCAGGCCTATGTTATATTGATCCAAAGTTTTGCGCTCAAGCTACTGCCAATTGTGGAAACCCAGGCTAATGGAAGCAAAAACACATTTTAAAGAATGAGGGTCTGAACCCTTAACTAACAAATGGTCTTAAAGGACCACAGGCTGAACATAACTCAGCAATGTGATGCAGCAGCTAAGAAAGCTAATGAAATTCTAGGCTGTGTCAACAGAAGTATAGTGTCTAGATCGAGGGAAGCCATACTACCTCTCTATTCTGCTTTGGTCAAACCTCACCTGGAATATTGTGTCCAGTTCTGATCACCACAATTCAAGAAGGATGTTGACAAGCTGGAGCATGTCTGAGGAGTGAGATTAAAATGGTGAAAGATCTGGAAACGATGCCCTATGAGGAGTGGCTTAGAGCTGGGTATATTTAACTTGGAAAAGAGAAGGTTTAGGGGTGATGTTATACTATGGGGCTGTACAGACCTCCCCAAAGGGGTGGGTCTGTGCCACCCCTTTTTGCACTGGATTGGGGCCAGGGCAGCCTCACCAGAAGCCCTGTGGCCCCAATCTGGCGTTTTCCCGGGCCACAGAGAAGCAGCAAAATGCTGCTTCTCCGTGGCCCGCAAAAGGCATGTCCTTGGGACAGCCCTTTCTCCTCTGGATCATTGGTACGACCGTTTGGTTGCCACGCCAATGATGCATGCGCCCTAAAGGAGCTCTGAAACAGAGCTTCTTTTCGCGTCACTGGAAAGGAGTGACAAGCATCCTCCAGTGGTGTGGTAACATGTCCTGTGTGATGTGCCATTTGGACACATCGCACAGGACACGTCATGGATGTGCACCCCATGTGGGTGGGGCCGTGCAATCATGGAGGCACCCACACACACTAGGGTTTGGGAGCGTGTAGTTACTGCGTGCTCCCGAACCCTAGTATCGGCAGCGGTATGCCACTTTGTGCCCATTTGAAGGTATGCCATATCTGAAGGTATGTCATATTTGAAGGTATGTCATACTGAGGATGGAGCAAGCTTTTTTTCTGTTGTTCTAGAGACAGCAGTGGAAGTGAAATAACATATCCCAACCACTTGGAGGAACGGGAAGAAAATTAGCTATCAACCAGTCTGGAATCCCAATGTCAATTCCTGGAAAAGAACAAACCAACGAGCAGCAAGCTTACACTATAATTGTCAAGGAAGGAGGGAAACAAGGGTAGATAATGAAAATAATTAGAATAACTGAAACAGGGACGTATCTAATTTATAAAATATATGCATGTGTATTAACAATATTGAATCTCAGTATTTAAGAAGTCGAGCAACAGTATACAAACAGAAAAAACTATGCTGTATCCTTATGAATATCAATGATAGTCCAAACCAATGAGATAAATGTCCAAAGTGTTGGCAGTAAAATTATCCTGCTGTCTCACCAAACATATCCATTCCAAAGTCTGGGGAAAATCATTGATGGTACTTGCAGTATGGTAGCATGAAGATAAATAATGTAACTTTTACTGGTAGCAATGTCCTTCAATAGTTATACTCTTTCAATAGTAGAGGCTTTCAAAAGTGGAAAGACGGCTACCTCCGGAGTACTATGTGGCCGTTTCGACTCACAAGAAATCTTCATTAGCAATACTGAAACATTCTATGCCGGATTAATATTTCAATCTGAACATTCCATGCTTCTAAATATACACGGTTAACAACAATTAGTAAAGTAATATACATAAGCTACAGAGTACACAATTGTAAAAAACTTCAAGCTGACAACATTATTGCTTACCCAAACCATAAATCAGCTTGACTTCACAAACAGGAAGGTTTCTGGTGAGAAATTACAGGGATTGTATGTTGTAATATACTCTACCTATACAATAGGCTACAGGTGGTTACCCGGTACATTAAATCTCTTAAAGGTATATCTTTCAGAGTTGTAATGCCCTGTATGTCCCAAAACGTAAGCCTGATATACAGCTGAATGTACTGTTCATACACACATAATAACATTTGCCATATTTATATGTTATAAATGAAACCATAGTAACATATTTTGTGAAAACCAATATGTCATGAATCAATCCTAGTGTTTATGGTTATATAAAACAAAAGTTTTCCATACTTATGTTCCAGTTCCTCATTTACACATATACTGCATAAGTAAAAAAGTAAAGTTTAGGATCCATCTGAATTTTAATTGGAATAATATTTGTTACAACACTATGAATGGCTTTCCAAAATTTCTTGGCCCACTTACAATGCCACCAAACATGGTAGAATGTGCTAGCACTTGTTTGAAACACCTTTATGTATTCTTGCTAATTTAGCAGGAGTTAGGTACCACCTAAATTTGCATCTTGAAGAAATTCTCCCTCATTTCATTAAATAAGGTATATCTTAGCCGACTTTTCCCATTGATCTAGGCAAATATTTTGTTTTACATCCTGGGACCATGTAACCATTTGTTCTTTAATCACCTGTTCTTTCATATCCCATTCTAATATACAATTATAAAATAAAGCAATTTTATGAGGGTTATCTGAGACCAAAATTTCTTCAAATTTAGGGTTAACTGATTTAATACCCTTTGATCTACTATCCGCCAAAAATCTTTCTTTAAGCTGATGGTAGAGTAGCCAGCAACATGAAAAACCTTCTTTTAACAATTGATCTAATGGCTTAAATTCCAATTTCTTATCAGTTGTGTTTTTACTTATCAGCATATGTGATCCATCTCTCATGTACTATGTTTTCCACTTTGTGGAATGCTTCATGGATTGAGGTCCACTCTGGGAATCCTGGACATAATCTTGGTTTATATTTTAACCAAACCACCTGTCAGAATCTTAGCTGAGACTGACCCCTCCCAGCAGAAGCAATAGCTAAAGCCTGTCTATTCCACCCCCAGCCAAAAGCACACAGAAGAAAATCCTCACCTCTTTCTCACCATTATTCATCTCCCCATCTCTCCTCCCTCATCTTCTAACTCTGTCTGCTCAAAGCTGCATGCCAAGCCTCTGAGAGAGAGACCTTCAAGGACACTAGATAATTACCACCTGTCTTGTCTTGTTCTTAAGGTTAACATCACCATTTTATGATCTGAGAACAGTCTTGGGTTAACTTTAATATCCAAAATTCTTGAAACAAAACAAAACAAAAAAGAAGAAATAAAAATCATATCCAACCTGGCCCAGGATTAGTATCTTTCAGGCTCTTTCAAGCCATTTCAAGTTGCTTACACGGCTGACCTTGGTGGATCCTGGTGCTACCAGCTTCCCCTACTCATCTAGCTAAGCAATTATTTTACTTAGCACAGGAACCCCAAATCCCATTGATCTTACCAGTGAACCTTTCTTCCATTCTTATACTATTCTATAGGTCATAAACAATAACAGTACAAACAGTAATAAGCAAAAAGCTGAAAGCAAAGCAAATGACAATATAATTTCACAGCAAAATCTGTTAGATTCCTCCCAAGTTAAACCAGCAATCAGAGGCCTTTTCCTTGTTGTCATTTTTTGTTGTTGAGTGTGTTCAAGTAGTTTCCAAGTTATGGTGACCCTAAAGTGAACCTATCTTCTTGACGAGATTTGTTCAGAGAGGGTTTGACTTTGCTTTCTTCTGAGGCTGAGAGAGTGTGACTTGCCCAAGTCACCCAATGGGTTTCCATGGCTGACTGGGGAGTCACTTTCTTGCTTTCCAGAGTATAGTCCATGTTTAAGCCTCTACACCACACATTCACAATGTGCTCTTACATGGAACTTCCTTTTTAAATGAAAACACTAGAAAATTATTTTATTTTATATAGGTCAGAAACGAGTTGAACTTTTCCCGCAGACACAGAAATTCAATCTTCAACAAGCTTTATTCAGAGGTCAAGGAGATGTAGCTAGTAAGATGTATTGGACAGAACTGAAACCTATCTACACATACATAAAACATGAGCCTATCAAAAGCAGTAGCTTCACCTCACAGAACTGGCAGACTCAATAATTTCACTGTTCTCAAATCAGCAGATTCTTCTTTGGTTGTTTTTCCTTCTTTCCCAAGCCTGTCTTGCTTAGTTGTTCTAAGTGTTGAAGCCTGACTGGATCCTTTTGGCAGTCTCATTGATCAACAATGGATCTATACCCATGCATATGTGAACCCTATATATTCTATAAGCAATAAAAGTTGTGCCCATTTCCCCCCACAAAACAAAACAGTATACTGATATATTGGACATGCAAATATTTACATTGTCTTGATGGTAACTAGTTGGTTTGTGAGCTATAACTTCAAGTTGTTGTTTTTCCTTGAATATAATAGAAAAGAAATACTACCGTAAAATACCAGGATGGGTATCAACCCAGGAGGCCTTCGTTAACAGGTGGGATACAGGAAAGTAATGGATTAGATACACCGATTTAATAAAAACAAATGGAAAGCTTGAAATCTCCATGAAAGAATTAATCAGGGGAAAAAAGAAATCAATTGGTATAGTTACTGTCAAATTAAACACAGATTTAATGAAGACGTTAAGACAGTGGGAATTGAGATAAAACCAACAGAAATAGATGGCCTGATTATGCAATCTGATGAAAAGAAAATAGACAAATATTATACATTTTTCAGGGAGAGAGAATTAGAAAAAGAACCAATAAAACAATATATGATTGACTGGGCAAAAGACACGGGGCATGAAATTCCGTTAGAAGCATGGGGAAAAGCCTGGAAAAAGACAAACTCCTTTACCAGATCTCAAGACTTTAAAGGAAAACTTCCTTAAAATTAGTAATAGGTGGTATTATACTCTGGTCAGAATGAATAAAATGTTTAGAAAAGATTTAGACAAGTGTTGGAATTGTCATAAAGAGAGAGGTATGATGATCCACATATGGTGGAAATGTGAAAAAGTGGCAAAAGTGGCATTTTGTGATGAGATACACAAGATAATACAGCAAATATATGGTATAAAGCAGGGGTCAGCAACCTCCGGCCCGCGGGCTGGATGCGGCTCGCGGAGGCCTTTGGACTGGGCCCTGGCTGCTGCCACTGCCGCCACCACCGCCGCAATCAGCAGTCGCGGCTTTTCACCGCTCTGGGCGCCGCCACTTTTTTTGCCAAAAATGGCGGCGAAGTCTCGCGTGACCTTCCTCGCCATTTTGGGCAAAAAATGGCGGCACCCAGAGGCTAAGTCTTGTTCGACCACGGAAAAGGTCATGTGAGACTTCGGCCTCCAGGAGGCCCGCTGCAGCCGCCGGGGCCCTCGAACAGGGCTCCGACGGCGGCAACGGGCCTCTGGGAGGCCCGTTGCCGTCGCTGGTGCCCTACAAGATCCAAGAGCTCAGATCCGACGTAACTGCGGGTCCAATGATGAGAATTCATGTCATGTGAATGTGTTATCATACACGATTCCTTTTTATGGGAGCTCCTTCCATGATGCAGTGATTCCAAAATGACTCCTCATTTTGATGAATTCTGAAACTAGCGACTTCACCAAAATCTGCTTCTAAGCTCACTTTGATTTCACTTTGAATTCTGGTGTGGAAGATTGCTCCGATGTCACTCCGCCTTGGCACCCTGCTCCCTGCTCCTTCGTCCCCCTCCTCCTCCTTCATGTCATCTCATCCTTTCTGCCACCCATCCCATCATCCCCTGACTGCTCCTTCATCTCGATCCTGGCCCCAGTGACTCCCTGTGACCTATCCCATCATCCCCTGACTGCTCCTTCACACTGATCTTGGCCCCAGTGACCCCCTGCGACCTATCTCATCATCCCCTGCCTGCTTCTTCATCCCGATCCTGGTCCCAGTGACCCCCTGCGCCCTATCCCATCATCCCCTGACTGTTCCTTCATCCCGATCCTGGTCCCAGTGACCCCCTGTGACCTATCCCATCATCCCCTGCCTGCTCCTTCATCCCGATCCTGGCTCCAGTGACCCCCTGTGACCTATCCCATCATCCCCTGACTGCTACCTCATCCGGATCCTGGCCCCAGTGACCCCCTGAAACCTATCCCATCATCCCCTGACTGTTCCTTCATCCCGATCCTGGCCCCAGTGACCCCCTGCGACCCATCCTATCACCCCCTGACTGCTCCTTCATCCCGATGAAGGATGACAGCTAAGGAGAGGGCAAGGAAAGAAGACAGCAACCCGAGCCCCAACGAGCATGTTCAAGAGTGATGATTTGAATAATTGAACTCTCAAAGTATATTCCAGTGTGGTAATACAATGTGCACTCACCACACTTTGCTTGAAGCCTCATCACGTGACTTGTCTGGAATCGAACTGACCCCGCTTTCCCCTTGATTCGGAAGGGCAATGGAAAGGCGACCGGGTGTTGTAAAACATCACGTTCCGCATTGCTAGACAGGAGTGACTCCAGATCTGGTGTGAAAAAAACATCACGTTTCGCGTTGCTAGAACAGGAGTGACTGCGGATATGAGCTGCAAGCCCCCCACATGTGATAAGGGCCTCAGTGACACTAGTTCGCTTTAAAAAAGAAGTCTACCCCTAAACATGTTCCACACTTATGGTGTAAATTTTAAAAAAATGATTTGCAATGTACAGTAATTGTTCTTGTTTTTGCAGACCAATCCACTTTCTTTCCTATGAATTGCCCTGTTTTGTTGCCCTGGGGTTATCAAGTTCACTATCTGAGAGAATGAAAACATCTTAAGCATGGTTTATGAGTGCAGAAATTATTTATATTTACAAAATGAAGTAAGGCCATTACTTAGATCTAGATAATAATAATCCAATATTGCATCTGTAATATATTAGGGTAAATGTTATCTGGAACAAATGGGACAGCTTAGGTTGATCAAAGCACTGCTGCCTATCTAAATACTATGTTCCTATTAATATGTTTCATTGTACTTTACCACCATGTACCAAGTTTACAAATTTCTTTCATCTTTATATAACTAAAGTAGCTATCCTAATTGGCCAAAAGCTTTGGCATCACAAAACAGAACATGATGCTGACAGACACTGCTAGCAAGTATTTTGCAGCTTATCAAGGCATCTTTTGTATATGTAATATGCCTAATAAGTCCTCCAATAATGAGAATTGGAAGGTCAACCTGAAAAGAAATAGAATTTCTCTATTATGAAATTAACCCAGAAATTCAAGGGCAAACAGTTGTATAAAATAGTCTTTCCTCGAAGTTTATCCAGAATTTTACTGATTTGCCAGCCTGTTTAACTTGGATTTGAGAATAAGTTACATTGATCTTGATGGAGCTGATTTCTAATTAAACACATATAGTAATTGTATTTTATTGTTGTTTAAACCCTGGAAACTGACTTCAGATAATGCTTCTTGCAGTGTTACAAAAGATTCTTGTTTTGAGTTAAGAATAAATTTCCTATTATTTTCAGTTTAAGGGAGAATTGTAATGACTATCAGAGCATGACTTTGTATGACCTAAAGCCAACTGTTACTGTGAAATTGAGCAAACCATTTGAATCAGTGGAAAAGAGTGCTTCCGGGCGTTCCTTTTTTGCTCCGCAGCAGCGTTGCACAATTTGGTTGCTGCGGCACTCCTGCAAAGAGAGGTGCCAGGGAGGTGCCTCTTTCTGGTGGTCTGTACCCCGCCTAAATTTCTATGGGCAAATTCTTCACATCATGTTGTTGAGTGGCTTATATTCTCCTCTGGACCCCAGATCACTCAGAACAGCTCAGCTGAATAGTACTGTGAACCTGCAATGGTTTTAGCCAGAAAATTCTTGTTTGCTGCTTTTATTGCCCCACCATAGGCTTTTAGGTAGATTTTATTTCAGACTCACTCTGGGTTTTCTGCCACATTCGGTCTAGTCTCTGTCTTGTTTATTTCATTGCTACAAACTTTTTAGAAAATCCATTGGCTGGTTTAGCTTTCATAGGACAGGATACTTAGGAGTGATTGAATCTACAATCCTGGCCATTTCCCAGTTCCAAAGAGCAGAGTCACCTTCCAAAGAGCCCCCAGGAATCCATGCGGGTCCATAAGCCACCTGGGCTGAACCATTATAAGGATCCTCCACCCTATAGAGTTTCTGAGTCACAGCAAGTCTACATCTGACCAACTGACAACAGAACAATAGAAAACTCCACCATTCCCAGATCATCACTCTCTCCTTCTGCACAAAAAACAAGGTCTAGCTTGTGTCCAGCAGTGCGAGGGGGCTAGATACCAGTTCGGACAGACTAATGGTTGTCATGTGGGCTGTGAACTTGGGTTATGGATGCAACTGTATTTCTTTTTTTAACAACAAAATTAGTTTTACTCATAATTCTTACAGGATTCTGTTTATATAAACATCTACTCAAGCTGCACTTCCCTTATGGGAAACAGGGCTTGTGGTGGGCAACCAGTATCATGTAGATTGGGGAAAGGTAGCTCTGCCCCATGTGGAATCCCAAGCTTTCATTCTGAAAGTATTCCCTGTGAGTGAGATTAGTGAGTTAGGGGCTCGACAGATGGGCAGCTCTGTGCTGCGCCTGTCTGCCCCACATCATTGCCACTCCCTCCCGGGAGCAAAAAGAAGCTGCTCAAAGCAGCTTCCTGGAAGGGGTGCGATTGGTGTGTGCACCCTAATCACATCACTTCCTGCCAGCACTATTTGGGTGCTGTGCAATGCTCACACCATCATGGCGCTGCCTGTATGGATGGCGGCGAGCCATAATGTCGGGGTCCACGCAAACTAGCGCTGCTAGGCATGTAAATGCCCAGCCTCATCTAACCCTATTTCACCGGGAGGATGCCACAAAATGCCCTTCTGTACTGGGCCTTAATTTCCAGATTGGCTGACTAATGCTAACATCCAAATCCAGATGCCTCTTCAACTGTAGCAAATAAAGGTGTGCCCAGTTTTATCTCAACAAATGTAGTGTGTGTCATTGTTGTTAAACCAATCCATTCACATTAGATCCACAAATCACAGTTAAACACATAGATTTCCTGTGAAACTCCTTTTTATTTTAATAGAAACCAGTTTTGTGCTGATTTCGATCTATTCATTTACAAAGCAGGAAGTGTTCCTGTGATATAAACACCTCCTCAATGCAGCTTCTGTTCAATCACTACAGCTCCTCAAAAACACAGAAAAGACAACACTGGAAGAGGTAATGGAGAAAGGTAACCTATTGGGGGCAAACCTATGCTCCTCAAGGCAATAAGAAGACATTCAAGCTGGCGTCTGCAAATAGCACCTAAATTAATTCATTAAGCCCTATATAATATAATAAAAACTATAGGGAGCTGTCTTTGAATTAATTGTCAAAAGGGAAAGTTAAGGAATGGTGGGCAATGACATCTGAAATGAATGAATGAATGAATACTAGATTTCAAGTGTTACTGGAGACGAACTGTCTAATGGAAGTCTTTCCTTAACTGGTAATGGCATTAGAAAGTTTTCTGGCACCTGGGACCCTGCTTTAATATTACTTTTAAACATCTGCTTTATATGACTGTGCTTTACCAGCCTAGTACCTTTTTAAAATCTAGTGGATGTAGAAAGAAAAAGTACCCCTACATTGTTCTAAGTAGGCCTGAAATTTTAATTGTCCTCCGCTTTAGCCCTCCTTGCATTGAGCTGAATGCCTCATCAAGCTAATTTTCTGCATAATTGCAGTGTTAGATTACATAATTAGGCACGAAGTGAAAAGTCCTATACTTTGTCCTCATACATGGCTTATATTTAATATCCTGTATTAAGGTTACAGTAAAGGCTACAGGCTCATAGAAATGGAAAAGGCCCCAAGGACTAAGTAGTACAATTCCCTGCCAGTACAGGAATCCACAGCTAAAGTATTCTTGATATAAGTTGCCATCCAATCTCTATTCAAGCACTTTTTAATGAATGAGAGTCCAGCACTCTGCAAGGTATTCTACTGCAATGCCAGGGTGGCAATCTCACTTGCATAGTTCCTTCTGTATGCAATATGGGGAAATATGAGTCAAATGTGCAGGATTTTGTTGGCTTTGGGGGGGAAAGGATTCTAATCAAAGTTCCTCTTTGTTTCTTCAGAAATGTCTCTTCAGATCATGTTCCTACTGCTAGCTGTGATGCTGCAGCAATCCCCAGGAAAGGTATGAGCACCAGAATAGGTCCAGAACATCTGTCAGGCATGGTTTGGCCACAAAACAACAATTCACAGTGATATATACTTGACTATACACAGTAATTAAATGTATATAGTCAAGTTATCTACTGCTGCTTTCTATCAGCAGCAGCAGTTGACTCTTGCACTTGAAACACTTATATCTAGCCCCTGGCAGTGCTGGTTTAGGACCATGATGGTGGTCTGCTTTTGGAGCATGCGGTGCAGTCACCATGGTCCAAGCCCAATCTCAGCCGGAGTGGGCTCCAGCCATCTTTACCAACCTGTCCTTTGGCCCATTTCTTCTGGAGGATAGACATTAATGCTGGAGGATCCCTTACAGTGCTCTCTCTTTTTTTTACTTTCACCTGGGAAGTAAATTATCAGAAGCTGTTTTCAGCTGCTTCATACCTTGGTGAATCTGCAGATAGCCAAGCTGAAGCTCTAGTCCTCAATTTTCATCTCATTTTCTGGGTTGCACAGCCTCTCTCCTT
>JACSCI010000862.1:3775-23948 GCA_016801065.1 Sceloporus tristichus
TTTGATGTGGGCCATAGATTCTGACCATGGGGTTGCTTTGGTCATGGCTGTGATGATTTGAGAGCTCCTCCTCCTCCTCCTGCCTCACTCTGAGATGCCAGAACCATCAAAGATAAGAAAAAAACTTTTTTTCTTTATCCTTTAGAAACCTTTAGAATGGACCTGCCAGTCATTGTTAAGCTCTTTAGTGCCTGAGGCAACTTGTATTGTAGGGTACTTAGCTTAATAGGCCTCTATTGTGCCTTTGTTTTGACTTGCAGGTTCAGTCTGAGGTCATAGAACGCATTAGTTATTTTCAATGGAAAATGTGTTTCGGGTTACGAAATTTTCGGCTTACGAAAGGAATAGCGGAACGAATTAATTTCGTAACCCGAGGTAGCAGTGTATATAGCACTGAAACTCCTTCGATCCTATCCCAGGAATAGGGAATATTCTTTTTTGTTAGTTCTTGAGTTAGGAATTTATACTCTTGACGTCTTTTCAATATCTCTACGGGCACATCTTTAAAAATCTTAATTTGCACATCTTCTATCGTTAATTCCGTTGTGTAACTTTTTTGCAATATTTCGTTTCTCCATTTCGTGCCTAAAAAAGGCTACCACCACATCTCTCGGAAGTCTTTTTTCCCTAGCCATGATTGAATTCAGGCGAAAGATTTTGTCAACCGCTGCTCCCATTTCTGCTTCTGAGATATCGATAAAGCTTGCCAGAGCCAGTACTATTTTATCATAAAGGTCTTCTTTAATTTCTTCTGGAACGCCTCTCAGTTTTAAACTCCGTTCTCTATGTCGGACTTCTTGATTCAGCATTTTTATTTCTAAAGACTTATATTTTTCTTTCATTTCTTTAGATGATTCTTCCAACTCCTCAGTTTTTATTGCTAGTTTTTTTGTTTCTGTCTGCAAACCTGAAATATCCTTAGTTATCTTATCAAGTTTTTTCCCAAATGTTCCCAGTTCTCTTTGAAGGTCTTCTTTAGTTTCCTCCCTAGAAGCTTTATATTCCTTTCTCATTTCCTCTCTAAATACATTAAATTGCTCCATAAATAGTTGAGCCGTTGAATCTGTTGGTTTAGTTGGTTTTTCAGATGCATCTGAACCTCTTCTCACCATGGTTGTATAAGCTTGCGTCACCTTTTTCGATCCTGAAGCCATTTCTCACACTCCTTTTGAGCAAATCCAAATGTTTAACAATTAACTCACTAACTGGGAGGGAATTACACAAAAATGAAAATATATCTGTAGTCTATATATATATACACGTAGGTAAATATCTCTAAGGATTTGTATGAATGTTAATTCCTTTATCTCCCCAATTAATTTAACGTGAATAATATCTCCAGAGCTCCCATAAACTTAACTTAACTTATCTTGTTCTAACAACAAGCTAAGACAGTTCTTTTTACAAATGGCTATTCATTCATTTACTTTTAAAGATAATATGTTCCTGTTGTCCTTCAAATTGGTCAATAAATGTCCCCAAGAGGGGAAAAAATAACTTTTTTGCAAACCGCACAAAGCTCAAATCTTTAGAAAAAGAAAACAAGTCCAAGATCAGTTATCATGCAAATTCATCCACTATTCTTACCTAATTAACTCCCTGTAATTAGACTACAAATCGCTTATTTTGTTTTGAGTCCTAGAGTTGCTTTTAAAAGTAGTATTTTAGAAATGTTATAGTGTTACAGTTTTTTATATTCCTCCGTTGTCTCGTCCCCTGTCCTCTTTCCGTTGTTGCCTTTCTTGAGAGATAGGGAAGAGCCAGTATAGTCTTATTTTTAGATTCCACTATAGCCACCTTACCTCTACATAGAGGCAAAAAAAGAAGATGAAAAAGGAGAAAGGAAAAAAAAAGAAAAAGAAAAGCCCCAACAGCCAAAAAGAAAAGTTTTGGAGTAGATCCGGTGTCTCCTCCCCAGTCCTCTTTCCGTCGTCGCCTTTCTTGAGTCTTTGATAGTATAATCTGGTAATGCCTTGCTTGAATAGTTAACTTAAAGATTTTCCTTTAATTTCGCCCTTTAATTCCACTGCAATCTTTTTTTGGCCTCACAACACATATAAAATTAATTATTGTAAATTTGTAAGTCATTGATGTCTCCTCCCCCGTCCTCTTTCCGTCGTCACCTTTCTTGACTATTTGGTAGTATAATCTGGTAATGTTTCAAAATCTCTTTTGTCTTCCCCTCCTTCCCCTCTTAGTCCAGTCATATATAAGGTTGATTAAATTGAATTAGAGGGTCTAGCAATGTTTCTTATATGGTCCTCCTTGTGGTTTAAATTAGTTAATTAAGATTGTCCACTAATTATATTTCCATCATTTAAACTGTTGCTTTGTAGCTCCTTTTCTCTGGCATTTCAGCTTCAAATCGCCATTTTGTTGTCCTTCCCCCTTAGCTTACTCTCTCTCTCTTAGCAATTTCAGGCAAGCGTTTTAATTTTGAGTGGATGCTTCCCAAGGTTTTTATGGCGTTTCTGCAATTATTTTACCCTGTCCATGATTGACTCAAATCCAATTTCGGTTAATACAAGCAGAGCCTCCTCTTAAAACTGCTTTTAAAGCCGATCCTCTCCGGGGGCGGCTTGTCCTTTGATTTTTGTCAGCAGGCGCTGCTTTATCAAGAGGAGGTTTATTTTTTATCCAGATTTTTGTATTTAAAGTCCTCCGAAACTCAATGAAAAGGGAGGAAAGATTGCTAAATGAAAGTTATCTTTTATCAGTTCTTTCTTAAAATAAACGGCAGGCAGAGTTCAGAGCCAAAATGGCGAGCAAGGCAAGCCCCGGCTGCTCTTCGGATTCAGCAACCGTCCCTCGCCGTACCCCCAAAAGGAGCCCCTGGCTCGGTCGATGCAGAAATCCCCCTTCGAGCCCCGTTCTCTGGCTCCCTCTCGGAGTCAGATTAGGCAGGGATTCCTCCCTGCTTGGCTTGCCTTGAAGATGGCTGTGACGAGCCCGTCTGCTAGCGACCTAACACTCAGCCATCACCGCCGGAAGTCACACGCACACACAATTAAATGATTGTGGATTGAGATCAGAATGAAAAAAAGATGGAGGCAGTAGCTATTATAATACTATTATAGGTGATCTATAAGAGCTCCCTTAATTGTCCTAATCCTAAATGGGTCTTTTGAAGTCGGGTTTGCCCCGCTCTTCCTCTTTGATGCTGTTTTAAAATTAAACATGTTGAATTTGTAAGATGCCTGAGTGGCTGCTAGGAAATGAAAATGGTTGCATTGTAAGAGAGATTTATTTTGTAGGATCCAGTTAAGGATCCTATTGATTCCTTTGGCACACATCTATGGTCCAATCCTATGGTTTATTTTCCTTCTCCAAGATTAGTACACATAGAATTATAGGCCCCAAATGTATAATTAATGATTCCTTTTGAAGTGAATGAAATGGAAACATGTTGAACTATGGCTATATTATGGCCATTTTCCATTCTATTTTGTCTATCTTCAGTACATGAGGAAGAGGCTTAGGGGTCTATGGTGGGTCTGGTGAAAGTGATGCTCTCCTTAATGGCATCTATTGCTCTTTCGCTCAAGGATTTCCAAGATGTGTCTGTATGTGGGAAGACACAGCAGCTGCACAACAGTTGTGGGAATTTGCTTGTAGTGTAGTGTATTTGGCCTAAAAACTCTAAAGGCACCAATGCCCATTTGATCTTAGAAGCTAAGCAGAGTCAGCCCTGGGTAGATATTTTGACCAGTAACTTGTGTATATCATTCCACTATTGGATGTGTTAGCAGGAACAGATAGGGATTTGTAGTCCAAAAATGCCAGGAGAATATCACCCAAGGGAAGTCTGTTACTGATATAGCTGACCAGAGATCTCCATATGAGGCAGTATATAAAACACTTTTCCTTCTTCTTCCACACTTGGTGACACTGACCTGCTCCATGCGACAGTTTTCCTTATATCTTCTGTGTGCTACTGAGTGTGTTTTTCAGCATTTGGTGCTTAAAGCCCTATCTAATGTACATGCTGCCCTGGGATTACTGTAATGGGAAACCCTGGTTTCTTGTGACAGGAATAGTATATGAGCCTTGAGCTCTCATACTCTGCCCTCCTCTTTTTGCTCATTGGAGAAGGGGCTTGAAAGCATTTGCTTCCAATTCTTTTTTTATTGGAAAAACAAAATAACTTTATTGAAGATCGTCAGGATAGAAGTGATCAGCAATGCATTTAGGTCAGATCTGAGGCTGCCCTCCTCCCCTCAATAGTATTGAGACTCAAACTAATTAGCTCCAGCTATTCAAGTTTAAAGAATCCTTTGGAGAAGCCACAGCATTGCTTTTTATGGGTAAACACTGGTTAAAACAAACCAAGATTTGATACCTTAGTTCATATTTGGTTGGTTTTTATCAAGTTGCGTTTAGGGAAATCACATTGTTCATGTTTGGATGTCACAGAGATCTGTTTAAGTCCATAGAAGAAATGACCCATCTCTTCTTCCAAGGTATGAAAAAGCAGGAGTGGAGATGGGAAACTGCGTGTGTGAGCATACAGCTTTTGTTCTTAATATTGGAAAGGTCGTATCTCTTGATATAAACCAAGGTGTGCATTGACATCTAAAGGGAGGGCTTTCTCACAGTCCCACCATCCTCACAGACATGGTTAGTAAGGATTCGGGAGAGAGCCTTATCCGTGGCTGCTCCCAATATAGAGGACTTGGCTCCACAGAAAGTCCAGTTGGCTCCTTCCCTCCTGTCTTTCTTCTGTCAGATGGAGGCATTTCTATTTGGACAGGCTTTGGGATTTTAACTATGGAGCTGCAGTGTGTGACATGATATGCTCTCTCTCTGTAGATATATGCTGTATATATAAGAACTGTTTTAAATACGTTTTTGTTTTTAGTGTTTTAGTCATGTTTTCAATGCTGATGCTTAATTTCTTTATAGCTTTTGTAAATTAAGGTTTTAGTTGAATATTTTAAAAATTACTGTAAGCCACCTTGTTTCCCATTTTGGGAGAAAAGCAGGAATGTAAGTGCAACAAACGTATTAAAGAAAGAAAATGTGGCTCATTCATGTAATGGGGTTGAATTCTGTGTAAACCAGCTCACTCTCTGATCTACAAAAGTTGTCATGTGTGATGTCCTTATGGAGGATGTTACTTCTCATTACATACGCCTGAAATCTCCCACGTTGGGGGGTGGCAGTGGGCATATTGCCCATTTTTCAAATGGATGTACACATGGACTTAATGACTTGTGTGTCTGTGAGGAAGGGATAAGTCTTAGAGTGTCAGGAACGTAGTTTCTTTTCTTCTTATACAAAAGGAAAACATGGAGGGAGAGGAGAGAGAGAAAGAGAGAAAAGCCGTGGTGACAGAAAGAGAAAAATCAGTGAGGAAGAAAAATTGTGAGAGAAACAGATCCTCACAAACAAAGAAGCAAAACAACAAAGGGATGAGGTGTGTGATGACATGTATGTGCCCATGAAACCACTATGTGTGTTGTGATCTGTGGTATGACACTGAAAGTCAGACCTTTGCTTAGATGTTCGAGTAACTGTTTGTATAGGATGTGAAAAGGGCTGATGTGAAAGTGTAAAGGCAGGATTACTGCTGAACTAAAGAAATAAAGAAAACAAAAAATAACAACTGTGGAGCAGCTGCATAAATTCAACTTAGACTGTGAGGAAATCTAAAGAGTTAAAGAGTTCCTTAGATCAAGCACTGATCAGAATGGAGACTGCAGCCAAGAAATCAGAGGAAGACTAGGAATGGGGAGGGCAGCGATGAAAGAACTAGACGAGACCCTAAAGATAAACAACTGAGCACTAAAACTAGAACCGTCCAAGTCATGGGATTCCTCATCACTTTAGACACATATGAGAACTGGACAGTTAAAATAGCCAAGAGGAAGAAAACTCATTCGAGATGCGAAGGTGGTGAAAAGTGCTAAGGATCCCATGGAGAGCCAAAAAGCCAAACAAATGGGTTCTAAAGCAGATCAAGACAGAACTCTCTCTGGAAGCCAAGAGGACTAAATTGAGGCTGTCGTATTTGGACACATCACAAGAAGGCATGACTCATTAGGAAGGACAATAATGCTAGGAAAGATAGAAGGTAGAGAAAACCGCATGCCCAATGGGTAGAGTCAATAATCGGACCTGAATCTACAGGTCCTAAGCAGAGCAACGGAGGACAGGGGTCTTGGAGATGTCTCATCCACAGGGTCAGCATGAGTCGGGGGCCTTGGGACCAGTTCAAGGGCAGTTTACAAAGTGTATATGATGTGAAAATGACAGACTCGAGTCTGTAAACAGTACGATGTAATCTGATTTCCTTATTCAGCTTCTTCAGAATATTCCAACTGTGTTATATTTTGGAATTAAATGAAGTTTGCAGCAATATTGTACTCTGGTTATTTGGCTTAAAGGTCATACAACAATGAAATATAGCTCTCTCTGTGTATAATGTTATGTTTGACTCTGCTGTTCTTATGGCTGGGAATGGAGCTGAGGACTGAGGCCAATACAGACCTTCTGTGCATCAAAGAGTCCAGTGTGTTGAAACAGCAAAGAACTTTATTGAGAACACATAGAATTTCAGTGTTTAAGCCAGAACTGCCCACTCCAATACAAACAATATATTAAAACCCCAAACTTCCAAACCTAGCCCCCACCTCCAATTCCCACAGTCTATGCCCCACAGGAAACAAGCCCCCCTTTGCCATTCCCAGCAACTAGCCTTTTCTGTTAATACCTGCCCTCAACTTTCTTCAGCCAACATCCCACACATTGCAAAAGCTATCATTCCCTTAAGTATTCTATCCAGCTGCAACAAATCCCAGCCCCCATCTAGCTAACCTATTTCACACCCCAAATCCCCAGCCAAATTTATAAACTAAAGCAATTATCTATACTAACAGCAATTACAATCTAAATTTAACAAAATACTACTTTAGAAGATAAACAGACATATGGACAGACAAACCTTTCAAGCAAAATCACAAGGGCTTTTTCTTAGCACCACTGGATGGAAAATATAATTTTTGTATTTCTTATTGACAAAAATCGTATTAGCTCCCTATTGGGATTTGTGTGGCTTCTCTCCTGGGTGGACTCTCTGATGTGTCAATAGGTATGCCTTTGAAGAAAAACATTTCCCACATTGCTGGCATTTGTATGGCTTCTCTCCTGTGTGGAATCTCTTGGTTGTGAGGCTGGGAAGGGGCGGGGCATCTTGCAACTACAGGCCCCAGTGGCCTTTGCAGCCAGAAGCCCCACCCCTTTCTCCAGCCAGAAGCCTCTCTAATTCCAAGGGCCAGGGATGAGGATAGAAGAAGACCGGGGTTAGTGGGCTGGAGGACAAGGGCGGCTACTGTCCCTTTATAATTTGTGGGTTAATTCCACCCCAATTTAAGGCAGTTACAAGGCTGAGTTCCTGATCTCAAAGTCCCTTTTAAGAGCCTCTAGCTGCCTCCTTTGCCTTTTTAATGGCAGACAGGCTTCCTCCCTGATTTTCTGTCCCACACAAAAACGAAAGTAAAATACTGTATCTGAGTCTCCACATGAAATAATAATGTTGTTGTTTTTTACCTTCTTGTGTTCCTTGTATCTTCTTGTTACAGATCCACCTCAGAGAACCAACATTTCTTTCTTTGAGAGCTTTCTTTTAAACTGCAATTATCCATTTCCGAGCGATCAGACACTTAGGCAGTTCCTATTCGGCCATTGCTCATGATGATAATTTGATCATATTGCCTTGCTTATTATTAAATCATTGTAATAATAATAATAATAATAATAATTTTATTTATTTATATCCTGCTTCTAAAAACAGATTGAAGCAGTTAACAGTAAAATATTGGTAAATAACAACTTGTCGTTGTTGTGTCGCAAACCCTCCCAATTCCTCCCATCCACAATAAAAGACAATTTCATTCTTAAACAATTATCAAAGCAATTATTAATAATAATAGGGGTGAGGCAGTTAGAGCAGTTGTTGAAGTATTTATTAAATCAATAGAAGATTGCTGGAATGTTAATCTGGAAAGGTCTGCCAGAATAAATATGTCTTGATGGGCTTTTTAAAGCTTTACAAACTAGTCATATATCGGATCTCTTCCGGGAGGCTATTCCATAACTTGGGAGCGGCAGAAGAAAAGGTCCTCTGGGTAACTGCAGAGAGCCTAGTTGTTCATAGTAAGGTTTTACTAGAGGTCCTCAATGTGTGAGGGAGATGATATGGGAGAAGGGGATCCCGTAAGTAAGCTGAAAGGCTTGAAAGGTTATAACCAAGACCTTGTACTGTCCCCAGAAATTACTAGGCAGCCAGGGAAGAGACTTTAGTAAAGGTGTGATATAGTCAGCTCTAGATCTTCCAGTGACCACTCTGGCAGCCATATTTTGGATTAGTTGAATTTTCCAGACTTGGTACAAGGGTAGCTTAGGTAGAGCGCATTACAGAAGTCAAGACGTGAAGTTACCAGAGCATGCATGATAGTTTTCGGGTCTACAGGTTCCAGGAAAGTGCACAGCTGGCGTATCAACCGAAGCTGATAACAGGCACTCTTGGCCATCGCATCTAGCTGAACTGACATCTGGAGCAAAGGATGTAGGAGCACCCCCAAACTGCAAACACAGTCCTTTAGGGGAACTGTGACCCCATCCAGGACCGGTTGACAAACCTCCATACCTGGGTTAGGGGCTCCAACAACAACAAGTACTTCTGTCTTATCTGGATTCACTTTCAATTTGTTTTCCCTCATCTTGCCCATTACTGCCTCAAAACTTTCATTCAGAGGGGAAATGCCTTCCTTAGTTGACGCTTAGGTCTGGGTCATAGAGAGATATTGGATGTCATAAGCATCCTGATAACACCCCATCCCATACCTCCGGATGATCTCTCCAGGCGGTTTCATGTTGATGTTAAATAGCATTCGGGACAGGATAGCACCCCGAGGGATGCCAAATTTAAGCTCCCTTTTTCAGGGTGTCCCCAAGCATCACCATCTGGAATCTGCTGGAGGGATAGGACCAGAACCACTGCATTGCAGTGCCCCCAATCCCCAATTCCCTCAGCTGTCAATGGTATCTAAAGCCACTGAGAGGTCCAAAAACATCAACAGTCACACAACCCCAATCCTTCCTTCCTTCTATTCCTTTAATCTACATCCCTTTGAGGGGGTCCAGAGCCCTTTCAGCATGTTCCCAGGATGGGGAAGCAAGCTTTCTGGGCCTGAGGGTCTCTCTGCTGGTCTTTCTGCAGGGTTGTTGAGAAGGGAAAGGTATGTCTGTGGGGGGATGCCTAATCTGGATCCTGTGGGCCTTTTAAACCTAGTTACCAGGTTGCCAGGGGGGTGTCTGTCTCCCCAGAAGGGGCTTTGGAGTCCTTCCATCTCCCTCCTCCTGGCTTTGGCCTATATTTGGGCTCTTCTCTCCCCCCAAACAGAGCTCCCTCCTCCCAGGACCCCAGAGAAAACTCCCTGCCAAATAATGTTGTTTCTAATGCTATTGAAGCCTATGCTGTGTGATGTTCTTTATTTGGCACAAAAATCTCCTCCAAATGAGGCATCAGAAGGGAGGGTCTCTCCTCTGCCCCACTTTCCAGGAGGAAGGGGGCTCCTCAAACCCCTTTTTACCTTCAGATCCCCCTCCCCTCCATGGCCATGCCTCTCTCCAAGGGTCCCCCCTGCCCTCTTTTCTCATAATAACCTCCCAAGTACCTGGGCCCCAAGGACCCCCCGAAGGAGGGGGCAGGGAAGGAAAGAGGGAGAGGCGGACTGGCAGGTACCCTGCCGTTCTTTGGGGGGAGATCAGGCAGCAATAGCTTCAGAGGTTGAAACTCTGCATGCACATTAGCAACCAAAGGCCCCTCCTGAGTATGCGCAGGGATCACAAGGCCCTTGCTGCTGTTGCTGCTGCTGCTTATTCCACTCTCGGCCTTTGGAAGAAGGGAAGGAGTATGCCCTTCCTTCCTTCCTTCCTTCCGTCCTTCTTTCCTTCCTTCCAGAATGGAGCACAACCGGCGGAGCTGGACTCAGGAGAGAAAGGCTGGGAAGGCTCTGGTTTGTACATATAGCTCTGTTTCTCTGAGTGTGAGTTTGTGTGTGTGTGTGTGTGTGTGTTTGCCTCTGTTCTTATGGCTGGGAATGGAGCTGAGGACTGAGGAGAGAAGAAAGTGTCAGTTTTGTGCCAATTCACAACTTCTGTCCATCAATGAGTCCAGTGTGTTGAAACAGCAA
This sequence comes from Sceloporus tristichus, assembly GCA_016801065.1. Lineage (NCBI taxonomy): Eukaryota > Metazoa > Chordata > Lepidosauria > Squamata > Phrynosomatidae > Sceloporus > Sceloporus tristichus. Next base: position 13,972 of record JACSCI010000862.1, read on the forward strand.
AGAACTTTATTAAGAACACATAGTGAGAAATTCAGCTTTTAAATCAGAGCTGCCCTCCCCAAGCCAAAGAAGACATTAAATCTCTAAAACCAAAAACTCCAACCTCTTCCAAACCTAGCCCCCACCTCCAATTCCCACAGTCTACGCCTCATAGGTTTAAAAAAGCCGCCTTTGCCATGCCCAGAAACTAGCCCACTTTATATTAATACTGACTACCAATTTTCTTCATCCAACATCCCACAAAATCCAAAAGCTATCATTTCCTTAACTATTCTAGCCAGCTGCAACAAATCCCACCCCTCTATCTAGCTAACCTATTCCACAACCCATAATCCCCAGCCAAATTTATAAACTAAAGAAAAGAAATATACTAATAGCAATTAAAACCAAAACTTAACAAAATATAACTTTAAAATTTAAATAGACATATCGACAGACAAACCTAACACACAAAATCACAAGGGCCTTTTCTTATCACCAGTGGATTGATAATATATTCTTTGTACTCCTTCTTGAGAAAAATAATGTCATTTCACTTCTGGGATTTGTATGGCTTCTCTCCAGTGTGGACTCTCTGATGTCTCACTAGGTTTGACCTCTGAGAAAAACATTTCCGACAGTGTTGGCATTTGTATGGATTTTCTCCACTGTGGCCTTTCTGATGTATCACTAGGTAAGATTTCGACGAAAAACATTTCCCACAATGCTGGCATTTGTATGGCTTTGCTCCTGTGTGGACTCTCAGATGCTTGACAAGGACTGACTTGTAAGCAAAATGTTTCCCACAATGCTGGCATTTGTAAGGCTTCTCTCCAGTGTGGAATCTCTGATGTATCACTAGGTATGACTTTGAAGAAAAACATTTCCCACAATGCTGGCATTTGTACAGATTCTCTCCAGTGTGGACTCTCTGATGTTTCACTAGGTAAGATTTCGACGAAAAACATTTCTCACAATGCTGGCATTTGTATGGTTTCTCTCCAGTGTGGACTCTCTGATGTGTCACTAGGTTTGATTTCACCGAAAAAGATTTCCCACAATGCTGGCATTTGTATGGCTTCGCTCCTGTGTGGACTATCAGATGCTTGACAAGGACTGACTTGTAAGCAAAATATTTCCCACAATGTTGACATTTGTATGGCTTTGCTCCTGTGTGGATTCTCTGATGCATGACAAGGACTGACTTGGAAGCAATACGTTTGCCACAGTGGTGGCATTTATGTGACTTCTTTGCTGTGTACACTCTCTGATGATTCAACTGTTCCTCTGGAATGAAGAACAATGACAGATAAGACTGAAAATCAGAGTTAAGAGAGGAGGGTGTTACCCCATGATTTAGCCCTCATTTACCCCTCCTTATTTGAAATTAAATTAATGAAGTTGCTGTGATTAAGCCAAGCATGACCCTGCTGCTTATGCCCCTAAATGCTTGGAATGATTGTATCCTTACTCATAGGAGCTAGCAAAGAAGAGCCTGTATGGGGACTGCCTTGAGGGAATCAGTGGAAACTGATAGTCAAAGGACTGTTGAAAGAATATTCCATGAAACATGTGCAAAAATACTTTGATTGACAGGTGGCGTCATATCATGTGAGAGTGCCACAGAGTCGTGAGTTAGAGCACAAGGCATGATGCAAGCTAACTGCAGAGGTCACTTCATGCTGTTTGGCACCAGGATGTGACTCCCAACCAATACAGTATACAGCTCACATGCAGATTGGTGTGGATTGGACTGGAGTTGTGTGTACAAGAGATGGTGAAGTTGAAGGAACTCAGAGAGGAGAGCTTGCAAATATTTGTATTATTTTGTAACTCAAGATAGAGAACCCCCAAGGATTTCAATGAAATCAACTGTGTTTTTGACTCTATTTTTTGTGTAGAAAGTGGTCAGTGCATTGCCAATATCTATATCTGGATATTTGCTTCTGTACTCTGCTATGTTATTGTTGCGCTGCATCTGGTAGTGTCACCCTCAGATTTTGCTGTATATTGACTTGTGAACACAATAGGAATTTGAAGCCAAGAAGGACTGAGAGCCAGTGTGCTAATCCTTTTTGTCTGATTTATTTGCTCCAAGCACCCATTGAATTCACTTTGGTTTCAGACCATTCTTCCCCCCAGGACACATTCTAAGGCAATTTAAACCCTTTTGGACACTCGGTTTCTGCCGCCAAGCAACAATTAAAGCATAAATATCTGCCCTGACTGGCTGTTCTTTGACTTCAGACCAATTACAGACAGACAGTCTGTTTGGTTTTCTTGGCTAAGCACCTCAATGCATCTGCCAACCCCTGACTTGTCGCAGGAGCTCCTGACTTCTCTTCCCATTTCGAACCCTCAGTAATTGGAATCAAGATCCACCTAGGTAAAGTATTACCATTATGAAAGTCGTACATCTCTTGACCACTCCCACCTGTTATCTAGTTGTTGTCCATGTGTGTGAACACTTACGTGTGTGTGTGTGTGTGTGTGTGTATTATGCTTTTCCCCTCAATAAAACATAAAAACCTATTTCAAATGCCTTGGAGCTCTGTGTGCTTCCAGGCCTGGTCTAGTTAAGCTGAATCCCAAGGTCGCTCTTGCCCCAACCAAACTTTATATCTCCTTTCAGCTAAGTAACAAATTCCCCTAAAAGCATAGCACTTGCGGGTGTCCTCCCCAGACTCCATCATTCTGGGTAACAAAGGGCCTCTTGAATCAACCATGGAACTAAGCAAACTCAGGTAGGAAAAGAAACATTAGAGAACATTGCCATTGTCCTCTAAGCCATTGCAGGGCCAACAGAGGGATTTTACCCAAGAAGCCTCTCCAGAGTCTCAAAAGGCTTGAAGAGAGGCCAAAAAAGCCAGGAAACCTGGTCAGGGATAGGCTGAGGAGCATTTGGAGTCAAAAAGCATTTATCTCCATGGTTCCTCCCCACAAAATCCTATAATTGACAGTTTAGGATTAGATATGTAGAATCCTTAAAAAGTGGAGAGCAATAGTGACTCACTAAACTACAAATTCCAACATTTCACAGAAAGCTGCTACGACAAACTATGTGTGAAAGTGATCTAGGAGTCCTGGTAGACCACAACTTGAACCTGGGTCAACAGTTTGATGCAGCAGCTAAAAAGGCCAATGTGATTCTAGGCTACATAAATATGTGTATAGTGTTATGTCAGGGGGTTGGACTGGATGGCCTTTCTAGTTTCTTTCAACTCTTTGGCGGGTTACAGACGGGCAAAAAGGGATGTACTCATGACGTCATGAAGGTAGAGCCTTCAGACGGGCTTTACCTGAATGCCGCCATGAACACGCCCCCCGCACGCCCCAAGCGGGAAGAAGCGGCATTAAAAAGGTGCTGCTTTTTTCCGCTTCTTTTTGATTTGCGGCGTACCTGCGCAGCTCCGTCTGTAAGCTGCTGCACCGATACGTCAGAATTGCTACGCCGCAAATATAAGTTGCCGGTTTAAAAGCTTCGTGTCAGCTGCGTCGCATAATGGGTCGGGTTCCCGGGACATGCGTGGTTTGCAGTCAAGCTTTAATTGCAACGTCCGCTGCCATGCAGCTGTGGAAGCTGAGGCACAGCTGCGGCGCATTTTAAGCCTCGTAACCCTAACCCTAGAGCCACTTGTGCGCATGCGTTGCTAGAATCTCGGGAAGTTGTAAGTTTTGCCGGCGGATGTTTTGGTTGTAGAAAGTGAAAAGGGAAAGTTTCGGATTTAAAGTGACCCCCTACACACATTCCTGCGCCATTTTCACCTGGGAAAGGGCACAGTTCGGCTGCTCCTGGCACAGCTGTGTGGCGGCTCCCCTTTGCCACCAGGCAGGATGGCTCAGCCATCCACCAGCACCCCGAAAAAAGGCAGGGTGACGTCTTGGTCTCATACTGAGACGGCTGACCTCATAGCTATATGGTCCCAGCCAAACATTTTGCAGAAACTGGAGCAGTCCTACCTGAATGCTGACACATATCGAGAAGTGGAAGAAGCCATGAGAGCTGCTGCACCGGTACACCAGAATTGCTACGCCGCTACTTTAAGTTGCCCATTTAAAAGCTCCGTCACATAGTGAGTTGGGGTCTTGGAACATGCGCAGTTTGCAGTCAGGCTTTAATTGCAACGTCCGCTGCCATGCAGCTGTGGAAGCTGAGGCACAGCTGCGGCGCATTTTAAGCCTCGTAACCCTAACCCTAACCCTAGAGCAACATGTACGCATGCGCTGCTTGGAAAGTTTGGACTTTAAAGTGCACCCCTACACACATTCCTGTGCCATTTTCACCTAACAATAAAAAAACGCTAAAACTGTAAATATTGACATATGTACAAAGGAGGTGAGGGGAGATGGCAGGGGGACAGCGGTGGCAGCGGAGACAGCTGTGGCTGCGCATTGCAGATTCAGCAGGAGCGCGGGGACCAAAGGAGAGGAGGCATCCATGATGCTGGTGACACTGGCAAAGTGCAAGCGGACAAAGATGCCAACACCAGCTGATCACCAGCTGGCAGGAGACCACCATTGTTTTTGGGCAGAGCGGGGGGGAAAGTTTTAAAGGGGCTTGGGCACTTTAAATGTGCCCATAGGCTTTCTGCCGCCGCTGCTTAGCGCTGCGCAGCTGCTCATTCGCCAGCCGGCAAAGGAAAAAAAAAGAGACCCTGGAGCTTGAATGTGCCCAACACCTTTTGATGTCCTCTAAACTTGCCCCCAAAGGCAAAGGGCAACTACAGGGGGCCTGGGCCTGGGATCAAGGGGCAGGGAGCACTGACAAGGCACTAGGTCCCATGATGTCCCATAAAGACATCATTTTGCCTCCCAGGGCATGTGTTCCCTCCCAGCCCTATCTACTCTATTCTACCCTTCCTGTTCTCTCCTCCCACCATGCCTGGCTCACTGGTCCCCAAAGCAGCAATGTCCACTCTGTCCTTCCAGGCGTTTGGACTTCATCTCCCAGAATCCCCAGCCACCTTGCCCTGTGGTCTGGGATTCTGGGAGATGAAGTCCAAACGCCTGGAAGGACAGAGTTTGGACATTGCTACCTCACAGCACTCCTGCCTAGCTTTAGATGCCAGCCTCCATGGCCTCGTAGATGAGAGAAAGTTTAAAGGGGCTTGGGTGCTTTAAATGCGCACATAGGCTTTCTGCCGCTGCTTAGCGCTGTAGCTGCGCAGCTGCGCATCCAGTAGCCGGCAAAAGAAAAAAAAGCCGTGGTTTGGGCCGCCCGTGCGGAAGCTGCCTCTCTTTTTGCAGCATCCTCCGAGGCGGCGGTTTGGAAACTCCAGGTCCGAAACGGACCCAGGTGAGGCGTCTTCACTGCCCCCCGTGTGGAAGCCCCAACACCTGAAGCACGCCCCTGGGGCGGGCCGCCTGGAGGCTCCGCATTCAGCTAAATACACCTCCAAGACGTCCTCCCCTGCCCGTCTGTAACCCGCCTTTGATTCTGTTTTATAGATTCAGGGAAGTAATAGTGCAATTCTGTTCTACTTTGGTCAGACCCTCCCTTGGAATACTGTGTCCATTTCTGATCACCACAATTCAAAAAGGATGTTGAGAAGCTGGAATTTATCCAAAGGAGAGCAATAAAAATGGTGAAGGGTTTGGAAACCATCAAGCCCTATGAGGAGTGGTTTAGGGAGATGGGAATGTTTAGCCTGGAGAAGAGAAGGTTAAGAGTGGATAGCTCTGTTCAAATATTTGAAGAGATACTGAGGATGGAGCAAGCTTGATTTCTGCTGCTCTAGAGCAAAGGACATTGAACAATTGAAGCAAGCCACAGGAAAAGAGGTTCCACCAAAACATTAGGAGGAACTTCCTGACAGTGCTCAACCTGAGGATAATGGAGCAGAGGACAGAATAGAGGAATTTCAGCACAGAATAAGTAAAGAGATAGTAGAGGAACACCTTATTAATCTAAATGAATTTAAGTCTCCAGGACCAGATGAACTCCATCCAAGGGTATTAAAAGAACTGGCAAATGTAATATCGGAGCCATTGGCAATAATCTTTGAAAACTCCTGGAAAACACGAGAGATCCCAGCCGACTGGCGGAGGGCAAACGTTGTCCCCATCTTCAAAAAGGGGAAAAAAGAGGATCCCAACAATTATCGTCCAGTTAGTCTGACATCAGTACTAGGAAAGATTCTGGAGCAGATCATTAAACAGAGAGTCTGTGAACATCTAGAAGGCAATGCCATAATCACAAAAAGTCAACATGGGTTTCAGAGAAACAAGTCATGCCAGACAAACCTGATCTCTTTCTTTGATAAAATTACCAGCTTGGTAGATGAAGGGAATGCTGTGGATATAGTATATCTTGATTTCAGTAAGGCCTTTGACAAGGTTTCCCATGACATTCTTGCAAACAAGCTTGTAAAATGTGGGCTAGACAAAGGAACTGTTACATGGATCTGTAATTGGTTGACCGGCCGAACCCAAAGGGTGCTCAACAATGGCTCCTTTTCATCCTGGAGAGAAGTGACCAGTGGGGTCCCACAGGGCTCTGTCCTGGGCCCAGTGCTATTCAACATCTTTATCAATGACCTGGATGACAGAATTGGGAGCATACTTATCAAATTTGCAGATGACACCAAATTAGGGGGAATAGCTAATACCCCAGAGGACAGGATCAAGATTCAAAATGACCTGAATAGACTAGAAAGCTGGGCCAAAGCTAACAAAATGAAATTCAACACGGAGAAATGTAAGGTATTGCACTTAGGGCGGAAAAACAAAATGCACAGATATAGGATGGGTGACACCTGGCTGAATGAAACTACGTGTGAAAGGGATCTAGGAGTCCAAGTAGACCACAAGTTGAACATGAGTCAACAGTGTGATGCGGCAGCTAAAAAGGCCAATGCTATTTTAGGCTGCATCAATAGAAGTATAGTGTCTAGATCAAGAGAAGTAATAGTGCCACTGTATTCTGCTCTGGTCAGGCCCCACCTAGAATATTGTGTCCAGTTCTGGGCACCACAATTCAAAAAGGACATTGAGAAACTGGAGCGTGTCCAAAGGAGGGTGACAAAAATGGTGAAGGGTCTGGAAACCATGCCCTATGAGGAACGACTTAGGGAGCTGGGGATGTTTAGCCTGGAGAAAAGAAGGTTAAGAGGCGATATGATAGCCCTGTTTAAATATTTGAAAGGATGTCATATTGAGGAGGGAGCAAGCTTGTTTTCTGCTGCTCCAGAGAACAGGACCCGGAACAATGGATGCAAGCTACAGGAAAAAAGATTCCACCTGAACATTAGGAGGAACTTCCTGACAGTAAGGGCTGTTCGACAGTGGAATGCAGTCCCACGGAGGGTGATAGAGTCTCCTTCCTTGGAGGTCTTTAAACAGAGGCTGGATGGCCATCTGTCAGGGATGCTTTGATTTGGATTTCCTGCATGGCAGGGGGTTGGACTGGATGGCCCTAGTGGTCTCTTCCAACTCTATGATTCTATGATTCTATGATTCTAGTAAGAGCTATTCAACAGTGGAATATATTCCCTCAGAGCATGGTGGCATCTCATTATTGTTGTTGTTGTTGTTGTTATTATTAATTTCTAAAGCACTCCTCCTTTGAGGGTCTTTAAACAAAGGCTAGGTGGCCATCTGCTGGTGATGCTTTCAATGTGTATTCCTTCATGGCAAGGGGTTGAACTAGATGGTCCTTGTTATCTGTTTAAAGTCTGTGATTCTATAAATCTAAAGTGGAAACATAGTGCCATGATAATGTAGAATAAAAGGGCCCTCAGTCTTCATAGGAAGGGCAATGAATTCAGCTTCCTTACCCACAGAGGCCACATTCTCGTAATTCTCCATCATCACATCCTTGTACATAAGTCTCTGCTTCTTCGTCAGCAGTTTCCATTCATCCTCAGTGAAATATACTGCCACATCTGCAAAGGTCACCTGCAACAGAAAATAGCCCTCATCCTGAGAATGACGAATAAAAGGGGAGGAAGAAGCACATGATGCATCCCAAAAATTATTTGATCACCTCAGAATGTAGTCGAGGAGATAAACTTTAAATTCTGTTAGCAAGAAAAAAGCTACTGCCTTTGATGTCCAGTTTGTCTCAAATTCTTTCAGTGTAATATACAGTATAATTTAGGCCATGGCTGGGATATTAATGATAGATTAGAATACTGACTATCCCAAAATGTATAGTACATTTAGCCTCCAAAGATTATAGTGCATTTAGCCATTTGTTGCCAAATTTCAGAGGTGAATGTCATTTTTAAAAAGCAACAGCAGAAAGTGGTGAAGATGGACAAAGTTGTTTATGAAGAAGATCACACAAATATGAAAGGGCACAACAGTTTGTTTTTGCCTCAGACTCCTAGCAAGGGCAAGTCCCTGCCCCCTTATTTCTTCTCCAACCCCCACTTTTGAGTTGATGGGCTGCAAATTCCTTGGCATTCATTATGCAGAAATTGAAATGAGCTGAAGAATTGGGAAAGTGGAAGGAGAAGAGAGAAACCAGGACATTTTAAAAGCCTTTGAAATATTGGGATGACAGAGGATTAACCAGGACTGTCTCTGCCAAACTCAGACAGTACTTTATTTGATTCCTTTCATAAATTGGCCCAGCAGTGACCCAGATGAAGCTAATAGAATAGTGACTCACCAAAGAGTTGTTGTACCTCGGCAGCCTCCTTCTCTTGGAGCCCAACTCCCTGCGGTTGGCCTCTGTGTTGGCCATCAGGTGGGCAGAGGGGTCCTGGTGGTCCTGCACTTGGGTCACTTCCAGAAAGAGAGGCCCCAAAGCCGTGTACAAGGAGGCCCAGATGAAGGTCCTGAGAAAAGGGACCAGGGTTAGGATTGGCTTGGCAAGAAACCCTGCAGCACTCAAAGAGACAGAGAACAGCATCCAGCTGGTGACACACGCAGATGACATATGCCTTGGTTGGGACAATGCAGAGGTGGACATTTGCTTCCTAGCCCGATTCCACACGGAGCAACACTGGAGCATAGAGGGTTCTCCTGGGTCAGGTTTTCTGGCCTAGTGGCCTCCCATTCTCCCATTGGCCAAAGCAGTTGCCCTCCATCCCCCAAGGATGCTCCTGGCCAAGCAGGGCAGGAAAGGAGCTCTCTCTTTCCTGGTTGCCCCCCTTCCATGGAATCCAGCCCTCCTCCCAGGTTCGGGGGGGGGGGACACAATTGAGCTGATGGGAAGGGAACAACCAATTCCTATGGCAGCCTTCTGCATGCAGAGAAGTCACAATTCTGAGAGTATCTCTGCCCATGTGGAGAGTGCCTATGTTCCACACTGTCGCCTGGCCATCTTGGCTTGGAAATGTCCTGTTCTAGCCACAAGTAGAACTAAATTTTAGCCTGTATCCAATCCTATACTTAGTCCTGATCAGAGTAGAATCACTCAGTCTCTTGGATTTACTTATAGATTGACTCACCAGTCAATTATGGGTTGAGTCGGTCTACGCTAGGTTTAACCAACAGGATTCAGGCCTCCTCAGACTTTCAATTCAGATAAGTTGCAATAGAATGTAGAAAATATATACACAGAATTATGCATTGTATAAAATTCATTGTATGTACTTTAGTTTCAATAAAAAATATTTTTAAAAAAGACTTTAAAGGCAGGAATGTTGATTTTTCCATGCTGCGTCATCATCACTGATGAGAATTTGATTTCTCTTTCATGCAGAGGAAGAGGAGGAGGAGGAGGACCAGCTTCTTTATGGAAAGATTAAAGCCCCTGCTTCAGACCTCCACAGGCCCCTTCCTTCCTGCCTGCCTTCTGTCCTTCCTTCCTTTCTTCGCCCCAAAATGGAGGGCAAGAGGCACAAAGGGACACACTGCCTTCCTTCTGGCCCAAGGAGCCTGTCCTCCTTCTCACTCTGGAGCCTCAGGGAGAAAAAGAGGAGCCTCTCGGTTCAACTGAGGAGGCCTCAGAGAAGGTTCTAGAACATTATTCCCTGCAGTCACAAGCAGCACAAAATGGCTGCCAGAACGCAAAATGGTTGCTTCTGTGTCAGTGCTTGGCAGATGGC
>JACSCI010000863.1:8276-23916 GCA_016801065.1 Sceloporus tristichus
CAGATCCCCACAAAGGCTCCTCCTTCCTCTTTGTCCCTCAGCCAATCGCCATCCACATGTAAATTTCCTTCCTACCTCATAATGCCCTCCCTGACAGCTTGGCCAATGATCTGAGATTCTGGGAATTGGGGATCAGGGGCAATGCGTTGCAGTGCTTCTGGTCCTCTCTCTCAAGCAGATTCCAGATGGAGATGCTTAGGGACAGTTGCTCCTCTAAAAGGGAGCTTAAATCTAGCGTTCCTCGGGGCGTCATCCTGTCACTAATGCTGGTTTTTTCTTAAACCTTAAAAACCAACTTCAAAAATTCGAGGTCACATGGGATGTAAAAGGGCAACATTACATAAACACAGGGATGGACTCTGAAGACAGAGATACCTTCTTTGCACCAGTTCAGTCATCGAAAGGGAATCCTATTACAAAGGAAGGCCCACTTCTGCTCCATGTTGTTGAGATAAGATATAAGTGGGGACCATGATTCTTCAAAAGGCAAAACCTTCTAGATTGATCAGTGAGCTTTTCCATAAACCAAAAATCCCAAAATCGAGACCGCCAATCAATCATATTGACCTTTCCAGTTTTCCCAGCCCTGGCAATTTCAATCCTGGCCAATGCCAACAAAAATGCCACAATGTCTTTATTGTGTAATGTCTTGTTTTCATTAATAAACACTGAAAGCAATAAAAGTTCTGGAGAAGGAACAATCTTTTGATCATTGATTTCTGACCCTTTTGCACACAGCAGAGACAAGGTAACTATTACAGCTCTCTGCTCTGAACTCTGGGCAAATCTCTTCTAGATTTTTCAAACCCTTAAAGCTTATGTGGCCCATAACTCTATGGAAGTCATGAGCACACCCATCATGCAGTGGTTTGTTTGTTACTTTCCCACACTGCATCTGTTCCACCATGTGGTAAGTGTGATTTTTCTTTAAGGCTTTATCACACATTGCTCCTTCCTTGGATATAATCCCCTCATTTTTTCTGAAAAGGATTTCATATTCATCATCAGTAAGAGATGCCACACTTACAAGGTTATTTTGCAACTTTGGTGCACACAAAACATTATGGAATGCCTTTTTTAAACCTGGGATTAATACAGACCCTTGTACCTCTACACAGTCAGATTCACCATTTGCAAATACCCCAGTCTCCACTGGTGCTGACTTAGGGTGCTGTAGTTTTTCCCCATTAGGGGTCATGTGGTGAGAATACCCACTGTCCAAAATCCAAACAGACTGGTCTTCTCACTTACAACTCCTTCCACAGCAGTAGCAAACCTCCTCCCACCAAGAGGCATATATCTCCTTTTCTTTTGTGAGTTTTGTCCTTTCTTTGCTGCAGAGACTTTCGGACAGTTCTTCATCAAATACCCGGTCTCTTCACAGGAATAACATCTCTGTGTCCTGCAGACAGCAGCATTCCCCTCCTTGGGCAAGGACATAAGTTGGTTGGTTTGTTGTCGCCTCCAGCTAGTCACACCCTTGAATCTCTCCTCAGAGTCTCTCCTCTGTACTTCTTCCAGTATTCTGGATGCCACAAGGTCTACAGTTAAATCAGCTTCGGCTACGCCCTGGAGATCGTACATCAAAAACTCCCAGTTTCTGCTTAAACTACTAAGTGGTATATGGGCCTTCTGGGTTTCCTCAATCTGGATGCCACGCTCGCTGCACTCTGCAAAGTTTTCTTGCATCCTTTTTAAGTGTACAATCACGGATTCACCTTTCTGCTCTTTACAGCAATATAGCCTTCTGCTGCACAGCATTTTAGACAAGGCTCCAGCTGGTTGGTTAACAGCCTCAAGAGCTTTCCAAGCTTCAAACACTGACCTCTTATTTCTAATATGATTTAGCTGGCTTGGCTCTATAGCTAAAACAATTGTTGCTCTAGCTTTTTCTTCACCAGCTAGCTGGACTTCATCAGTAGGATCTGGCTGTTTCTTTACATAGTCCCATAAGTCCTACTTTACCAGTAAAGCTTGCATATAAATTTTCCATGAAGTATAATTCTTCTCGGACAATTTCTCAAACTTGACAGCCGCTTCCATGTTTGCACTGAGTCTGTGACTTAAACAGCTGCAAACAAACACTCTGATATTGATAACAGTCTGGGCAGGTTGCCAAACAAGAATTAGCTTTCAAAAACAAACTGATAACGATAGACTTTTCTCTTCAGCCCTCTAGTAATCCAAACACAGCTCACCAATTGTAGAACTAGATCTCCCACAACTTCTTTAGCGTTGTCTACGTGGCTACTGGGCCCATAACCCTTGTTGGAGCGTAGAAAGATGTGCTGTGTCCACCATGGCCACCTGCAGAGTTGAACCACGTTGACAGGACGCCAGGGAGAAGGAATTTGAAGAGATGTCTGCAAAGGTATTCAGGCCAAGAAGGAAAATCTTTCTTCACCGCAGCAAACGGCTTGAGAAATAACGACAAGGGCACTTCAAGCTTTCACTCTACACGAGGGCTCTAATAAATAAGTTACTTTACCAACTAAACAACCATAACAACAAAACAGAGAGGCAGGTACTCTAACACCAACTGTCATAACCGACACTCTCTCTCAGAAGGACTGACTGCATCAACATTCCATAATACAAGTGTCAACTGTCAACTGCCACTGGAACTTTAATAGGTTCCATTATAGCTCCATCTTGTGGTCACATACATGTCATTTCCTAACAATTCCCTCTGCTGCTGACCTAAGCTTGTCAGTCTCAATCCATCTGTATGATTCACAGAGACCACGAAGAAGAGGGACAAGTTGCTTGCCTGTAACGGTATTTCTTCGAGTGGTCATCTGCGAATACGTACAAATCCCACCCATCCTCCCCTCTGTGTCCTGCTCTTCATTGGCTCATTCTCATGTCAATTTCGGAACTGGAGATAGAGCAGGAACGCAGGGGCTTTATAAGGGATGGGTGGAGCTACCGCCAAAATGTTGCTAAAAGTTGCAAAGTAAATTTTGTCGAGTGATTCCAGAAGGTTCCAGATAGCACTGAGCAAGCACAGTACAACCCATTTGTATGTATTTGCAGATGACCACTCGAAGAAATACCGCTACAGGTAAGCAACCTGTCCATGTGTGTGTGTGTGTGTGTGTGTGTGTGTGTGTATGACCCCATTAATCCCAATCTAATATGATACCATGTGAACATATAATAAGCATAAACCCATAACAACCTAATACAATATAAAAATACCAATAACTTTCTATTTTCCCCTCCTTTTACAAAGACCAGTCTTTTAAACTCAAGCCTCTGTTAGAAGGGTGATTCCCACACTTTCCAATCCTAGCAAACAATCACATTCTTTAGCCATGATCTCTCTACCTCTTTCTAGTATCTTCTATTAAAGCACATATTAAAACATATTAATTTAACCCACTATAAATCCCATCTATCTTAACTCTAATCTAAACCTAAACCTATAACTCTTATGGCATGAATCCCTAAATGAATAGATGCATGAATAAAGGGATTCATGACATATTGTGACTTCAGGATCATGCTCCTTGCCTGAAGCATTCAGACTTGCCCAATTTGAACTCAGGCTCATGCTCCTTTCCTGATGGATTGATACTGGCCCATTGTGACTACAGGCTGATGCTCCTTACCTGAAAGACTGAGACTGTCTCATTGGGACTTTATGCTGATGTTACTTGCCTGAAAGATTGAGATGGCAGAATTGTCACTTCAGACTGGTGCTGTATACCTGAAGGATAGAGAATGGCCCATTGCATGTCAGAACTAGTGTATAAGAGTTCTGTCATAAAGGGTAAAAATATTAGGGTTTGGTTAGTAAAGTAGGAGTTATAGTTGTAATTCATAGTAGGTAGTGTAGAGTGATGGGTTATAGAAAGCACTAATGGAAAATGATAGAAAGACAGATGGAGTGGCTTTTAGATGAAGGAGGGGGATGGGGTTGCAGCTGTAGATGGTTATCAAGGAGGAGTGAAGCTGGCTTGGGAACACCGCTCTTCAAGGTGAGGCTGTCTGGCAGAAGGGAAGGGGAAGTATACATAACCTTGGTATCTATGCAACTCCGCTTGTGTTGCTTTAGCTTGGGAATTGGGGGAAGGCTTAGGGAGGGGTTGAGTGGGTTAAGAAGGGAGCAAGTGCCTTTGGACTTCAGACTTTGCAAAAAGGTATTAATGGGTGTTGCTGCCTGGATTCATCAATAAAGCTTCTTTTGTTTCAAATGCGTTTTATTTTTTGAGCACAGGACTGACTCCAGATCTCACAGTTTGCAAAGTCTCACAGTTTTAACTCCAATGGAGACCCAGGAACAAGAAGAGTTCTTGGAGAACCCGGTGTTTCTGGAGAGCCCGGTGGTGGAGGAGCAGATGCCTTCTTCAGAGGAACTAGGGCCAAGCCCAAGACTGGGAAACCTCTTGAAGCTCACACCATCCAGGCCACCACTGGAGGATTTGGGTTTCTGACCCCAGACTGGGGAAAGGAAGGCCGTCGGGGGGCAGAGTGACAGCCTGGGACCTGGCAATGGGGGAGTCGCTTGATAGCTGCCCCAGGACAGAAGAACCCGAGGAAGACGTTTATCGAATGGAGGAACACATAAAGGAGTTAAAAGACCTTATGAAGTGGATGGTGCCCAAGTTAAAGATGCGGAGGAAGAAGATGTCAGAGGCGAAGCGAGGGCAGCTGATGCTCCTTGCCTGAAGCATTGAGACTGCCCCATTGTGATTTCCAAACCCTTCACCATTTTAGTTGCCCTCCTTTGGACACGCTCCAGTTTCTCAATGTCCTTTTTGAATTGTGGTGCCCAGAACTGGACACAATATTCCAGGTGGGGCCTGACCAAAGCAGAATAGAGTGGCACTATTACTTCACTTGATTAGACACTTTACTTTTACAGATGCAGCCTAAAATTGCATTGGCCTTTTTAGCTGCCACATCACACTATTGACTCATGTTCAACTTGTGATCTACTTGGACTCCTAGATCCCTTTCATATGTAATTTCATTCATCCAGGTGACCTCCATCCTATATCTGTGCATTTCATGTTTCCGCCCTAAATGCAGTATCTTTCATTTCTCCATATTGAATTTCATTTTGTTAGCTTTGGCCCAGCTTTCTAGTCTATTCAGGTCATTTTGAATTTTGATCCTGTCCTCTGGGGTATTATCTACTCCTCCTAATTTGGTGTCATCTGCAAATTTGATAAGTACGCTCCCAAATCTGTCATCCAAGTCATTGATAAAGATGTTGAATAATACTGGGCCCTGGAGAGAACCGTGTTGAACACCCTATTTGGTCACTTCTTTCCAGGATGAAAAGGAGTCATTGTTGAGCGCCCTTTCTTTTCGGCCGGTCAACCAATTACAAATCCATGTAACAGTTTCCTTGTCTAGCTTGTTTCATGTTTTTGTTTTATATACTGTTTAATTTGGTTAACCTCTATTAGAGAATTGCCAAGTGGCCACCAGATGGCGCTCCAGGATAGAAGTTGGTGAGAAGCCCAAGGAGGCTGCAGTGCCCTGAGTATCCACAAGAGGGCAGCCTTGTATTAGGAATGTTCTTTATTGATAAAACAGAAGTCTATGGGGACTAATGTGATTTCCCCATTGGCTCCCCATTCCTGAGGGAGCGTGGCCTCCTTCCCTTTACCTGGACCTTCCTCTGCTCCCATTGGCTGCCTATTCCCCCCCCCTCAGTTGCCCTAAAAGCGAAAGGACCACCAGAAGGAAATGGTTGGAATTGCACAATTGCATCATGGGAAATGTGCAACCGAGGGGTTTGTGGTGGTGAAACAGAGCAGAAGCGAAGCTGCATTCCACACCAGACCAATTCGGAGTGGAATCATAGTGAGCTTGGAAGAGGTTTCTGTGAATTCACTTGTTACTGATTTTGCCAAAATGAGGGGTCACTTTGGAATCACTGCGGAAGCCCCACGGAAGGAGCCCCCATAGAAAGGAATCGCATGTGATAACACAAAACGTTGTCTCCTGAATTCACATCGTTTCACCCACAGTGGCTTTGGATCTGAGACGCAAAGAGATGCAAAAACCTCCATGTAAGAAACACAGTGTTTGAGATTTCACAAGGCTCTGTGGTTTTGGGAACAAGAAACTAATTACCATAATTGTTGTTGATAATAATAATAATAATAATAATAATAATATCCCATTCTCCCACATAAAGGGACACAACTGAAATTACAAGTTTAAGACAATAAACTCTCTTTCCCTGTAGTTTGCACCCATTGCTCCGTCTCCCAGTCTCCTCCGCTGGGAGAAGGGAAAATGTGGAATTCTGGGAAAGGCTGGCCATTGGCTTAGAGCCTGAATAAGGTTCTAGAAGCCTGGTGGCTTTGACCGTTGGCTGCTTAGGAGGAAGAAGGGCTCCTTCTGGGTTTCCTTGGCAGGAAAGGGAAGGTGGGGGCCTCAAGATGGCGATGGGAGACCCCCCAAGTTTGGTTCTTCTGTGAGAAGGATGGCTGAGTGGAAGAGCCCCCATTTTGGAGCCAAGGATGGGGGTCTGGAGGGTCTTCTGTAGGGAGGCAGCTTTGGGGGCTGGAAGCAAGGAAGCCCCCCTCTTCCTCCCCTCTTCTCCGGCTGCCAGGCCTCCTCTCCTCTCTTGGGAGTCTCTGTGAGGCCATGAGATTTTGGAGAGGGATCCAAAAAAATCAAAGGGAAGCTGGGACCAAATAACCTCAGAATATGATCAAGATTGCAAGGTTCTTTCTGAGGAAGGAGAGACAAACTAGGAGAGGCTGCAGAGGTTTGCTTTTGCCTGAGCCTCTGGGAAGGGCCCCTCTTCTCCTTTCTCCTTGGCTGTCTTCATGGAGGGCAGACTCCTTTTGCCCTTTGGACTCAGTTTGCAGCAATGGCAGTGAGCTCAAGAGAAGGGGAGAAATGGCAGGAGGAGGACGAAGCTGTGGCCTTTGAAGAGCAGCTGAAAAGGTGGGAGGCAGAGGATGAACCAGGGGAGGGTTCCTGCCAAACTGGGAGAGTTGGAGGGTAAGCAGAAGGAGCTGGGCCTGGAAATGGAGGAGGAGAAGGGGGCTTCTAACATGACCTCTATGGATGAAGAAGCTGGGCCAAGTCCATGACATACAATGGCCCAGTGAGATGATGTCCATGTTGTAGGAGCCAGTGTGGCCTAGTAGTTTGAGCATAGTGGAACTACGACTCTCGAGATCAGTTTTTGAATCCCAGCTCCAACATAGAAACTCTCTGGGTGACTGGGCAAGTCACACTCTCTCAGCCTTAGGGGAAGGCAATGGGAAACATTAAATATAGACATTTAAATATTGCAATTGCTATGGTTGTTGTTATTGGGTTGTTGTTGTTGTTATTGCTGTCTATACATTATGATTTTATGTAGATTATTGCAAGAAAAAAACATACCCATGAAAATCAATCAGACACATGAGTCCCACCCAGCCCTCCTCCTATTGACCTCTTTGGGAGTGATGAAGGCTGGGGCCAACCTTAGGACTCCAATCCTAGCCCCATTTTCTGGAAATTAAGGGGATGTACAGGCCGCCCCTTTTAGCGCCAGATCAGGGCCACAGCAAACACACTGCTTTTTGCAGCTCCTTTTTGCACTATGATAAGGCTATGCTGTGGCCCTGATATGGCCTTTCCATGGTGCAAAAAGGAGCTCCTTTCTGCACTGTGGAAAAAGTGCCATATCTGCCAATGGTGTGGCTTTTCCACACTCTTTTTGCACTGCGTCATCTGGATGTAGGAATTCCGTGACGTCGCCCATGATGTTGTGCAGTGCCACACTGGCATGCGGGAAGAGTCAGGGAGTGCGCTGTGCAGACGCCATCTTTGCCCTCATGCCGGCTAACGATGCTGGTCTCTACACCCCAAAACGCCCGGTGAACCGTCTTAGTCTTCCAGCATTCACATGATTCTCTCTCTGAGGATTTGGAGGCGAGACTAATAATAGTAATAATAATAGTAATAATAATAGTAATAATAATAATAATAATAATAATAATAATAATAATAATATCATCACTAATTTATATCCTGCTTTCCAAAGGATTTATTTTGAATTTTAGGGAAGGTTCAGGTTTGATTTGCCCTTAGGACTGTTGAATTGTATTTTCAGTGGTCTGTGAAAGATTGCATAAATGTGTGCACATAAAAACACTTTGTATTTTCTGCAGGTATTGAAAGAACCAAGATGGCTTCCAAAGGAAGGGAGAGAAGAGAAAGGACCCTCAATTCCTCCTTTGTGGAAGAAACTGGAGGAAAGAAGACCTCCGGACCTTTGGTGTTTAAAGTTGAAATGTTCAGTTTATCTCCCATAGTGCCGTTTATTCCTTTCTCCAATGGCTCCCTTTCGTGCAACCCATATCCCTTCTTTCCTCCCCTTGTTTTCCCCCCATCTCCCATTGACCTCTCCACTTCTTCTTGCTGGAGCGCATTGCTCTAGCCCCGGTCGCCAAAGCTACCCCTGTGGAGAGGGATGACCAAGACATCCCAAGGCCCAAAGAAACTGCCCACCCCCCGAGAGCTCATAAAACAATACACTTGACTTTAGATTGCAGTAAATGCTCCTTTCCTCTACGGAAATCCGCTTCCTCCACATGCTCCCAGTATTTCTTCTCCTCTGAGATTTCCAACCTGAACCACTTCTGCACTTCCTTCAGGTTTTTTAGACTCTCCAGTTGTTCTTTCTTCTTCTTTATATATCCCAAGATCTTTCAACCATTGTAGTCCTTGTTTCACCGATTCAATCCTATATCTTTTCCCTGCTTTTTGAAATTTCAGAAGTATAGGATGTTCCCATGTCTAATAAATTCCTGCTCGCATCAACATAATAGTACATGGTTTCATCGATCTCCTCCACATTTTCGTTTGCAAGCACTAGTCACTATATATTTCTACTTTGACATCCTCAAATTTTAATCTATCTGGATTCTTCCTCATCATATTCATCAATCCTTCCTTTGTCTTGTAATTCGTTACTCTTACTATTACATCTCGTGGTCTTATCTTCTTCGTCGCTGGTCCAATGCGGTGTATTCTTTCAAAATCTGATTCAGTCCAATTTAGAGATGGGGAGATTTTTTGTAGCCATTTCCAAATTTCTGATTTCAAATCATATTTTCTGCCTCTTTTCCCAGACTCTGGTATATTTTTGATAACAAAATTGGTTCTTCTTTGATAATCCTGTAGATAAATGAGTATTTTGTCCATTTCAGACCATTTGATTCTGTTGGTTTCAATCTCTCTTTGGTGTCTTCCTTGTATAACTTTGCTTTCTTTACTATCTGATTTTAATGTTTGCACATCCTCTTGTATTTGTTTTATACTTCTTTGTATCTCCATACATTCTTCATCTGAATTTTTCCTTTTAAGTTGCATTTGTAATTGAAATCGCTTTGTCACAGTCTCTCTTTCATTTTGTATTGCTTCTCCGCTTCTCTTGCTTAGACTATTTCACTTTCTGTCTTTCCAGAAGATCATTCATCTCCTTGAATCTCATTTCATTTCCCTGTTCCATAATTAGTGTGAGTTTATTCATCCTTTGTTCCCAGTCCATCCTTCCTGCTTTTACTCCTGTTCCTGAATCTGCTCCTCCTTGTTCTTCCTCCTCACCCTTTCCTTTTCTTTGCTTCTCTGGGAGTCTACTTGAAGGAGCAGCCATTTTTCTAGGGGGGCTTCTTAACAGTTCTCTTGGTTCAGTTTGTTCTGATCTAAAGAGTCTTCCAAAAGCTCTGTCTGAAGGCTTGTATTTCTCAGTCTGTCTTACACCTCTTTTCCAAAGTTTACCCCTAGTATTTTTGGCCTTTTTGACATTTATTTAGCATTTACTCCGTCTTCTCCACCTCCCAGTTCCCTCCTTCTCCGTCTTGGCTTTAAAGCAGCTAACAGGGGGGTTTCCCAACAGTGAACAGTGCTTCTATCTCCTTTTATCTCCTCTCTGTCAAGCTACTGTCCATTTATAATTTGTGGTTTAATTCCACCCCAATTTAAAGCAGTTACAAGGCTGAGTTCCTGATCTCAAAGTCCTTTTTCATAGCCTCTAGCTTCTTCCTTTGCCTTTTTAATGGCGGACAGCCTTCCTCCGTGATTTTCCGTCCCACACAAAAACGAAAGTAAAATATCTGAGTCTCCTCTTGAGATAAAAATGTTGTTGTTTTTTACCTTCTTGTGTTCTTTGTATCTTCTTGTTACGGATCCACCTCAGAGAACCAACATTTCTTTCTTTGAGAGCTTTCTTTTGAAATGCAATTATCCATTTCCGAGGAATCAGAACACTTAGTTCCTATTCGGCCATTGCTCATGATTATCATTTGATCATATTGCCTTGCTTATTATTAAATCATTGTAATTATTATTATTATTATTATTATTATTATTATTATTATTATTTATTTATATCCCGCTTCTAAAAACAGATCAAAGCAGTTACCAGTAAAATGCTGGTAAATAACAACTTGTCATTGTTGTGTCGCAAACCCTCCCAATTCCTCCCATCCACAATAAAATACAATTACATTCTTAAGCAATTATTGAAGCAATTATTAATAATAATAGGGGTGAGGCAGTTAGAGCAGTTGTTGAAATGTTTATTAAATGAATAGGAGATTGCTGGGATGTTAATCTGGAAAGGTCTGCCAGAATAAATATGCCTTGATGGCCTTTTTAAAGCTTTAAAAACTGGTCATATATCGGATCTCTTCCGGGAGGCTATTCCATAACTTGGGAGCGGCAGAAGAAAAGGTCCTCTGGGTAATTGCAGAGAGCCTAGTTTTTCATAGTAAGGTTTTACTAGAGGTCTTCAATGTGTGAGGGAGATTATATGGGAGAAGGCGATCCCGTAATTAAGCTGAAAGGCTTTAAAGGTTATAACCAAGACCTTGTACTGTCCCCAGAAATTACTAGGCAGCCAGGGAAGAGACTTTAGTATCGGTGTGATATAGTCAGCTCTAGATTTTCCCGTGACCACTCTGTCTGCCATAATTTGAATTAGGTGAAGTTTCCAGACTAACTGCAAGGGTAACCCTATGTAGAGCGCATTACAGAAGTCAAGATGTGAGCTTACCAGTGCATGAACCATAGTTTTTAGGTCTTCAGGTTCCAGGAAAGTGCACAGCCAGCGTATCAACCGAAGCTGATAACAGGCACTCTTGGCCGTTGCATCTCTCTGAGCTGACATCTGGAGTAAAGGAACCAGGAGCACCCCCAAACTGCAAACATAGTCCTTTAGGGGAACTGTGACCCCATCCAGGAGCAGCAGACAAACCTCCATACCTGGGTTAGGGGCGCCAACAACAAGTACTTCTGTCTTATCTGGATTCACTTTCAATTTGTTTTTCCTCATCTTGCCCTTTACTGCCTCAAAACCTTCATTCAGAGGGGAAATGCCTTCCTTAGTTGACGCTTAGGTCTGGGGCATGGAGAGATATTGGATGTCATAAGCGTACTGATAACACCCCGTCCCTTACCTCCGGATGATCTCTCCAGGTGGTTTCATGTAGATGTTAAATAGCATTCGGGACAGGATAGCACCCCGAGGGATGCCAAATTTAAGCTCCCTTTTGCAGGGTGTCCCCAAGCATCACCATCTGGAATCTGCTTGAGGGATAGGACCAGAACCACTGCATAGCAGTGCCCCCAATCCCCAATTCCCTCAGACCTTGATGGTATCTAAAGCCACTGAGAGGTCCAAGAGTATCAACAAGGTCACACTTCCCCTGTCAATGCTCAAGCAAAGATCATCTACTAAGGCGACCATAGCAAACTTGACTCTGTATCCCGTCCTGAAGCCAGTTTGAAAAGGGTCTAGATAATCTGTTTCATCCAAGACCGCTTGGAGTTGAAGAGCCACTGCCCTCTCAATCACTTTACTTAGAAATGGAAGATGGGAGACAGGTCTGTAATTGTTCATGTCCAAGGGATCTAGAGAGGGCTTTTTCAGAAGTGGCCATACCACCACTTCTTTTAAGCAAGATGGAAAATAGCCCTCCCTAAGAGATGCATCTATGATATATTTCAGGTAATCCTCAAAGCATCTCCTCCTTGGATGACCAGCCATGAAGGGCAAGGGTTGAGAGGGCAAGTTGTCTTCTTCACACTTCCAAGGAGCTTGTCCACATCCTCAGTACTCACAGACTCAAATTGATTGAGTATGATCTTATTCACAGAGTCACTGGAAACCTCACCTATAGCAGCTGCAATTATGCTGGTATCCAAGTCGGCTCTTATCTGAGAGGTTTTATCTGAGAAATGGTAATTAAAATTGTCACAATGAGCTGCAGAAGGCTCTAATAATGGTTTCTGGGGGTAGAGACCAGAGTCAGGTCCCATATTCTCCCCCCCCCCACTTCAGTGGTCCCTTTATGCTTCTCTTCCCTTGGCAATTTCCCTTCATCCTTCCTTCCTTCTATTCCTTTAATCTACATCCCTTCGAGGGGATCCAAGGCCCTTTCAGCATGTTCCCAGGATGGGGAAGCAAGCTTTCTGGGTCTGAGGGTCTCTCTGCTGGTCTTTCTGCAGGATTGTTGTGAAGGGAAAGGTATGTATGTGGGGGGGAGCCTAATCTGGATCCTGTGGGCCTTTAAGCCTAGTTCCCAGGTTGCCAGGGGTGTGTCTGTCTCCCCAGAAGGGACTTTGGGGTCCCACCATCTCCCTCCTCTTGGCTTTGGCTTACATTTGGGCTCTTCTCTCCCCCCAGACAGAGCCCCCTCCTCCCAGGACCCCAGAGAAAACTCCCTGTAAAATAATGTTGTTTCTAACGCTATTGAAGCCTATGCTGTGTGATGCTCTTTATTTGGCACAAAAATCTCCTCCAAATGAGGCATCAGAAAGGAGGGTCTCTCTTCTGCCCCACTTTCCAGGAGGAAGGGGGCTCCTCAAACCCCTTTTTACCTTCAGATCCCCCTCCCCTCTATGGCCATGCCTCTCTCCAAGGGTCCCCCCTGCTCTCTTTTCTCATAATAACCTCCCAAATAACTGGGCTCCAAGGACCTCCCGAAGGAGGGGGCAGGGAAGGAAAGAGGGAGAGGCGGACTGGCAGGTCCCCTGCCTTTCTTTGGGGGAAGATCGGGGTTTCATTCCTTCTTACAATACCCCAACACCACCACCCCCCAAAGACCCTCCAGTCAATCCTTCAAACGAACAAGGGCTCTCCTCCACTTCCCTCCCTCAGAGCAGGCTGTGAGGGAAGCAATGGCTTCAGAGGCTGAAACTCTGCATGCGCATTAGCAACCAAAGGCCCCTCTTGAGTCTGCGCAGGGATCGCAAGCCCCTTGCTGCTGCTGCTGCTGCTTATTTCACTCTCGGCCTTTGGAAGAAGGGAAGGAATACGCCTTCCTTCCTTCCTTCCTTCCTTCCTTCCTTCTTTCCTTCCTTCCAGAATGGAGCCCAATCAGCGGAGCTGGACTCAGGAGAGAAAGGCTGGGAAATCTCTGCTTTGTACATATAGCTCTGTTTCTCTGAGTGTGAGTTTGTGTGTCTGTGTGTGTTTGTGTGTGTGTGTGTGTGTGTGTGTTTGCCTCTGTTCTTATGGCTGGGAATGGAGCTGAGGACTGAGGAGAGAAGAAAGTGTCAATTTTGTTCAAATTCACAACTTCTGGCCATCAATGAGTCCAGTGTGTTGAAAAAGCAAAGAACTTTATTAAGAACACATAGTGAGAAATTCAGCTTTTAAATCAGAGCTGCCCTCCCCAAGCCAAAGAATACATTAAATCCCTAAAACCAAAAACTCCAGCCTCTTCCAAACCTAGCCCCCACCTCCAATTCCCACAGTCTGCACCTCATAGGTAAAAAGACCCCCTTTGCCATGCCCAGAAACTAGCCCTCTTTATGTTAATAACGACTACCAACTTTCTTCATCCAACATCCCACAAATTCCAAAAGCTATCATTGCCTTAACTATTCTAACCAGCTGCCACAAATCCCACCCCTCCATCTAGCTAACCTATTCCACAACCCATAATCCCCAGCCAAATTTATAAACTAAAGAGAAGAAATATACTAATAGCAATTAAAACCAAAACTTAACAAAATATACCTTTAAAACTTAAACAGACATATCGACAGACAAACCTAACACACAAAATCACAAGGGCCTTTTCTTATCACCAGTGGATTGAAAATATATTCTTTGTATTCATTCTTGAGAAAAATAATGTCATTTCACTTCTGGGATTTGTGTGGCTTCTCTCCAGTGTGGACTCTCTGATGTTTCACTAGGACTGACTTCCAAGAAAAACATTTCCCACAATGCTGGCATTTGAATGGCTTCTCTCCAGTGTGGACTCTCTGATGTGTCACTAGGTATGATTTCGACGGAAAAAATTTCCCACAATGCTGGCATTTGTATGGCTTCTCTCCAGTGTGGTTTCTCTGATGTATCACTAGGTAAGATTTCGACAAAAAACATTTCTCACAATGCTGGCATTTGTATGGTTTCTCTCCAGTGTGGATTCTCTGATGTATCACTAGGTAAGATTTCGACGAAAAACATTTCTCACAATGCTGGCATTTGTATGGCTTCTCTCCTGTGTGGACTCTCTGATGTATCTCTAGGTTTGCCTTCTGAGAAAAACATTTCCCACAATGCTGGCATTTGTATGGCTTTGCTCCTGTGTGGATTCTCTGATGCATGACAAGGACTGATTTGTAGGCATAACTTTTCCCACAATGCTGGCATTTGTATGGCTTCACTCCAGTGTGGACTCTCTGATGTGTCACTAGGTGTGCCTTCTGAGAAAAACATTTCGCACAATGCTGGCATTTGTATGGATTCTCTCCAGTGTGGACTCTCTGATGTATCACTAGTTGTGCCTTCTGAGAAAAACATTTCCCACAATGCTGGCATTTGTATGGCTTTGCTCCTGTGTGGACTCTCTGATGTATGACAAGGGTTGACTTGTAAGCAAAACGTTTCCCACAATGGTGGCATTTATGTGACTTCTTTGCTGTGTGGACTCTCTGATGACTCAAATGTTCTTCTGTAATGAAGAACAATGACAGTTAAGACTGAAAATCAGACTTAAGAGAGGAGGGTGTTACCCCCATGTTTTAGCCCTCATTAACCCTTCCTTATTTGAGATTAAATTAATAAAGTTTCTGTGAGTAACCCAAGCATGACTCTGCTGCTTAAGTCCCTAAATCCATGGATTGATTGTATACTAACTTATAGGAGTTAACAAAGAAGAGATTAGAGGGGGACTGTCTTAAGGGAATCACTGGAAGCAGATAGTCAGACAAAGGACTGCTGAAAAAATATTCCATTAAACATGTGTAGAAATACTTTGCTTGACAGGTGGCATCATATCCTGTAAGACTGCCATAGTGTCCTGAGTCAGAGCCCAAGGAATGATGCAACCTAACTGCAGAGAATGCTTCATGCTGTATGGCACCAGGAGATGACTCACAATCAATACAGTATACAGCGCACATGCGGATTGGTGTGGATTGGATTGGAGTTGTGTGTACAAGAAAACGTGAAGTTGCTGGAAGTCAGAGAGGAGAGCTTTCAAATATTTGTATTATTTTGCAACTCAAGATAGAGAACCTCCAAGGATTTTGATGAAATCAACTATGTTTGTGTCTTATTTTTAAGTCAAAAGTGGCCAGTGCCACTGGATATTTGCTTCTGTACTCTGCTATGAGTGTCACCCTCAGATTGTGCTGTATATTGGCTTGTGAA
>JACSCI010000864.1:0-14210 GCA_016801065.1 Sceloporus tristichus
TAAAAATATAGGCAGGAATATTAGGTTAGAAAATTGGGAAAGAGCGTGGGGCAAAGATTTGGATTTTACAGTGTGTCTTGACATTAGAGAAAAATTTATAAAGATGTTACATGGATGGTACCTACCACCGGTTATAATTGCTAAAAGGTATAAAACAAGAGAGACGAACTGCTAGAGGTGTGATAAACATCCGGGAACTTTTTATCAGATGAGGTGGTCATGCCCAACTATTTTGGAAAGAGGTATACAACTGTATAAGGAGTATGTACTGTATAATATAAAGGTGAAACTAACACCAGAGGCATATTTGTTGAATATTGTTACTGATAGCGAGGTAAGAAAATACTTGAAACCCGTACTTTATTTTATCACGACTGCAAGAATCGTAATTGCCAGAAATTGGAAAAATCAGGGGGAGATTGATATAGAGGAATGGTTGATAAAGGCAATGGACGTGATAGAGATGGATATGATTACTATACGTCTAAGAGCTATAGACAAATATGAGGCAAATTACGAGGACATATGGAAACCCCTGTTACAATACTGTGAAAAACGATGGTCCTGAATAGAAACATATAAGGAAGCTTTAGGTTCTCAGAGCCTATATGGAGATTGTGGTCATGTAATGAAAGGAGTGGAACAGAAACCTCCCTGGACGATAGACAGATTAGTGATGTGGTAATCCCAAACGGTTTAGTAATAATATAGTAAATAAGACAAAGGAATGAGATGTCGAAACCACAGTTCCGCTTAATCAAACAGTGACAGACAATTGGATCATCGTAGAGAGATGTAGTAGGGAAAGCTGACTATGAACCGAGGAATGGAATTATAAACTAATAAGCTGAACAAAAGAACAAATTACTATTTGTTTAAGCAGAGGTTAAGATACTGGAGGCTCTAGGTTTTTGGGGGGTTTCCCCCCTTTTTTTCTCTTTTGCCGGGGGAGGGGAGGGAAGAGATGTAACCAAGATTATGACTGAGATGTATCAATGTTGTTTTTCTGTTTTTGTGTATATATTTGTATTTGTAAAGAGTATTTTTAAATAATAATAATAATAATAATAATAATAACAACAACAACATGGCTTTATTTTAACATTGCCTCTTGCATATTTCAGAGGCTTATTCCACAAGCAAGCCCTTTGGGCTTAACACTGAACATGGGTTAACATGGTTATGCCTATCGAACATGGTTAAACAAAAAGTGGATTTGCCCTCGGTTTCAAGTGTCTCACCAAGTATACTCCTCAGAAGTGTGTACTTGGTCAAAGGACTGGTTTTTCTTCATTTTGGCTTGTTTTGTCTGTATTCCTCCCCACTAAATAAAGAAGACATGAAATGGAGTTAATGGGTACAAGTTGTTAAACAAAAAAGTCTTGTGAGACTCTGTAGGCAAGAGGTGCACCATGTTAAGAACTGCATTAAGCACACTTAGGCTGCTGCCACACTGCTTTCACTCTCATCACTCCATCCTATGGAATCCTGGGATATGTAGTTTGTTGTGGTGCCAGGGCTGGGCTTTGAAATCTCAGGCATAAGAGAGGCAAAAGGCTTGGGCTGCATCTACACTGGAGAAATAATCTGGTTTGAGACCACTTTAACTGCCTCACCTGAATGCTGTGGAATTCTGGGAATGGTGGTTTGTTCCAGCACCACAGCAAAATGGCAGTTAAACCCCCTTGAAAGCTCTCTGACCAAGGTGACCAATGCCCTCTCCCCAAAATGTAGGGCCCTCATGCAAAAAATGTAGGACATGGCCAAAAATAAAAGCTAAAAACACCCATGTAATTATAAATCCATGCTTCTTAGCCATGATCCAAATGGAGGACATTTTGAAATGTGACAGAAGAGGACGTGTCCTGGAAAAGGAGGAGGATGCCTGGTCACCTTGTCTCTGGTCCAAAATACACTGCAGAAATAAAACAATGCTGGACTGAAATGCCCAGAGTTCCTCACCAAAGCTGCATCCACACTGAGGAAATAATCCAGTTTGAGAGTGACTTAACTGTCCTGGGTTAGTGCTGGGGAATGCTGGGAATTGTAGTACACTGTGGCCCCAGAGCTATCTCTGACAGGGAGTCCCATAACCCTCCAAACGTAGTTGAACTGCAGTGCCCAGAATTCCTCCCCAGGTGCATCCACACTGAGGAAATGGTCCAGTTTGAGACTGCTCAGTGCTGAGGAATCCTGGGAATTGTAGTCTGTTGTGGCATCAAAGCCATCACTGACAGAGAAGTCTCAATGTCTCCCAAACACTAACATTCCCAAGATTCCCTACCATTGAGTTAAAGCAGTCTCAAAGTGGGTTATTATTCCTGCAGTGTGTGAGACAGATATAAAAGCTAGGGATTGGATTCATTTGGAGGATCTCTGTGTTCAAAACACACTGCTTGGACTGCCAGGGCTCAGTGCTATGGAATCCTGGGAACTGTAGTTTATTGTGGCACCAGAGCTCTCTGACAGAGAAGGCCAAATGCCTCACAGACACCAGAATTCCAGAGCATTGAGCTGGGGCAGTTAAAGGGGTCTCAAAGTGCAGAGAGGGGGGGAGAGAAAAGCCAGGGAGAGTGAATGAGAAGCTCATCTTGGCTGTGGCTGCTCTGAGAGGAGGAGGAGGAGGAGGGAGGGAGGGATGGAGCCAAGGGAAGTGGCCAGGTCCAACCGGAGGAGCCCCTGCTTTTCCTCATCATCGCAGCCTCCTCCCTTCCACCGCAGGCCCCAAAGGCCTCCTCCTCACCTCCTGGCCCTGAAGGCTCTTCCTGAGTCTGGCAACCTCCTCAACCTGGGAAAAACCTGATTCAAGGAGGAAACCGTGCAGGGACACCCCCTAGTGGTGAAAACCGGGAATGTCACCCCGGCAGGAGGGTTATGGCAAGCCTAGAGGAGAGAGACTTTTGTTCTCAATGTCGGCGCGCATGGACTTGAGCATACGTGGATTTTAGTATACGTGGGGGGGGGGTCTGGAAAGGATCCCCCGCGTATACCAGGGGCCCACTGTATTCAAAAGCAAAGGAGGGCCAAGAGAGCCCTGGAGAGCCTTGCCTTGGGGTGGCTCTGGATCTCTGGTGCCGCAATAAACTACAAATCCCAGGATTCCACAGGATGGAGCCAGGAGAGTTAACACAGTTTCAAGCTGGAATATTTCTGCAGTGCAGATACAGCCTGAGCTGTATGTAAAAGGGTCGAAGCACCCATGTCTGGTTTTTCCCCTCTTAATAATGGTTTTACTTTCAAAAACTAAGCACTTTGTTTTTCTCTCTAATCCTTATTTTTGTTGATGTTTGTTTGATTCATTCTGGGTAAAATGAGATGGTCTGGTTTGTCAACTTCCTTCGTGTGTCAAAATCTCTTAGTAAGAAAACTGGGGGGACTTTTAAAACCTCCCAAAGGAGCTACTTTTGGCCTTTTGGGGGGCAATCCTCCTCTTAGAAGCCAAAGCCCAATGTTTATGAAGAATAATAAGGTTTGTATTAACACTATCATTCCCCATTTCTGATCCCTTTTAAAACCCATGTTCCTCAGAAGGAGCAGAACTGTGTAATAAGAAAACCCTCTCAGAAAAGAGACACAAAAGACACACAAAGGGACACACTTCCTTCCTTTTGGCCCAAGGAGCCTGGCCTCCTTCTGACTCTGGAGCCTCAGGAGAGAAAGAGAAGCCTCTGTTTAACTGAGACTCAGAGAAGGTTCCGGAAGATTATTCCCCACAGTCACAAGCAGCACAAAATGGCCGCCAGAACACAAAATGTGAGTCTGTTGCAGTGGGCGGGGTCTTCCAGCTGCTCTGCTCCCATTGGCCAGCCTCAAGAAGAGGAGGAGCTTCTGCTTCTCTATTTAGCTCTGGGTGTGAAAGAGTGAGTGAGGAGAGAGGAGCAGAGCTTTAGCGGGAGAAGGAAAGAGACAGACAGGAAGGAGAAAGAGTGAGTGCAGTGAGAGCAGAGAGACAAGGCCTGGAAGCACTACGCTTCACTGCTTCACTAAGGTCTGGCTGGGCTTGGCTTGGCTTGGGTCTACTGCTGCTGGTGCTTTCCTTTGGTCACTGCCATTAAGGTGAGGAGAAAGAGGCCCAGCAATCCTTCTAGGCATGGCCCACTCTCTCTGAAGGTGGGAGAGTGGGACTCCTCAAAGTGGGTTTTTAATGCTATTAATTGTGCCTCTCATGCTGTAGCAAAGAAGAAGAAGAAGAAGATGATGATATCAGGCTGGGAGGGGGGAGGGATAGAGCTGCTGCCAGACCTTAATTGTCACTAATGCCACCTTCCTGGGCCTTCTTGTTCTGCACCACTGTAATGGCCATGGCTCAGTGCTATGGAACTCTGGGAATGTTCTTTTGGTTTGGCATTTTAGGGGTTGTTAAGGTTTGGAAATCCTGGTTAAGGACCTTTCTGACTTTGGGGCAATTTCATCCTCCACTTTGGGTTCCCTTAAGGCCTCAAACTGCCAACGGTCAAGCATTGAGACAGAGGCAGCCATTTTGTGTTCCAGAGGCCATTTTGTGCTGCTTGTAACTGTGTTATTTGTAAAAACAAATATGGCAGATTCAAATGCTGCTTTAAAACCTCTTTCCATCTGCCAGCTTTGCTCTGGTTTTGGGGGAAATGAGAAAGTGTTGGGAGGGAGGGACTGCCAACAGAATTAGGAGATGCATTGCAGGCTATGGACTGTTTGCGGCCAAGAAAGGTCCAAAACACACAGCAGCAATAGTCCATATTAAGACCGCTTTAGCTGCCCTGTCCCAGTGCTAGGGAATCCTGGGAAATGGAGTTTATTGTGGCACCAGAGATCTCTGACAGAGAAGGCTCAATGTCTCACAAAACTACATTTCCCAGAGTTCCCTAGCACTGAGCCAGGGCAGTTAAAGCGGTATCAGATTGGATTATTGCTGCAGTGTGTTTAGGACTTAGGTGACCCATTGCAAGTCACACTCTCTCAGCCATAGAGGATGGCTATGGCAACCCCTCTCTGAAGAAACCTGCCAAGGAAACCCCATGATAAGGTTGCCTTAGGGTTGCCATAAGTTGAAAACGACTTTAAGACAGAGCCGGCTCTAGATATTTGCCCTTCCTAGGCAAGAAATATTTTGGCACTCCAAGGGCATGATGTAGGACATTCAAGAAAAATGGAGGACATGACCAACTAAAAGCGAACAACCTTAATAAAAAGCAATATAAACTCATGTTTCTCAGTCATGCTCAAAATGGAGGACATTTGACATGCTTTTAGCACAACTCCAAAACCCAAATTCAAAACTACTAATTCACTGGGATGAAGAGGAGCAGAGACGCCTCTGGAGGATTCTGTAGAGGAAGAAGAAGAAGGGGCTCCTGAGCATGTGCAGAGGCCAGTCAGGGGGAGAAGCCATCGGGAGAAAAAGCTCCTGGTTGTTTTTTATTATTACTATTAATAGTATTAGTATTATTAAATTTTATTTATTTATAAAGATATGTAAAAGCAGGTAGTCTCTATATTATAGCATCAGGAAAACTTGTAGGTGTTGTTAAGATTGGGAAATCCTGTTTGGGGTCATTTCCGACATTAGGGACTTTACAGTCTCCATTATGGGTTCCTTGAAGGCCTCAAACTGCCAACTGCCAAGTTCTGAGCCAGAGGCAGCCATTTTGTGTTCTGGAGGCCATTTTGTGCTGCTTGTGATTGTGGGGAATAATGTTCCAGATCCTTCTCTGAGACCTAAGTTGAACAGAGTCCTTTCTTTCTCTCCTGAGGCTCCAGAGCAAGAAGGAGGCCAGGATCCTTGGGCCAAAAGGGAGGAAGTGTGTCCATTTGTGCCTCTGGCCCTCCATTTGGGGGGAAAGGAAGGAAGGAAGGAAGGAAGGAAGGAGGGAGCCTGTGGGGGTCTGAGGAAGGGGAGGCAGGGACCCAGGGCCAGTGGGGAGGCTGGGCTTTGGGGGCTGGGAGAGAGAGGTGGGGAAAGAGACCCTCCCTTTGGACCAAAGCTGGGGAGGGTCCCACCAGTCCTTGCCTCCCCCCTTGGGAAAGGAGACCCCCTCAGCCCCCTGGACTCACTCCTGACACTCATTCCTAGAATGGCTGGGACTCAGAGGAGTTTCCTAGGCATTGTCACCTTCTGCCCTCCATGGCCATTGGCACTGACCTTTTCCCCATTGCCTTCCCTCACTCAGCCCTTGGACCTCCTCCTCCTTCACACTCAGAGCAACCCTTCTCTACAGCTGAGGAGACGGCCTCTGACCCAAGGAGGCTCCGGCCATAAAGGACTGCAGGAGAGCCCTTTGTGGAGCTGCAGGAATCAGGGTTTTTGTACTGAAGGTAGACCTTTATTCCTGGAGCTGAAAGAGGACCTTTGTTTGAATGTTTCAGTCCAGGATTGTATGGAAAAGGTTGCAGCTGAGAGAGTGAGCCCATGCTTTGCAGGCATAAAGCCCCAAATTCAGTCTCTGGCAGCATTGTCTTCCCAGAAGGTGGAAGTGAGATTTCCAGAACCCAGACACACAGTGCGCCAGTGAGTCCTTTTTATGGGGACTGTGTGTGTATGTGGTGTTTACTAGAACTTTGTGACATATTAGTTTCACTGGGTTTATAAAAAAATAACTTGCACTTATCTTTGTCAATTTAGAAAAGACCTTCGACAACATAGGATGTTGATATATTATTTGAGCCACTTGAACAAATCGAAATAGGAGCTTCTTATTTAAGATGGATAATGGCAATGTACAAAGATCAAAGAGCCAAACTAATTGTTAACTATAAAAAAACAGAAGAATTTAAGATTATTATTATTATTATTATTATTAATTTTATTTATAAAGTGCCGTAAATCTACACAGTGCTGTACAAAACCAAGTAAAACCAAGAATATAAAAAAGCCTGCCTATGGCGTACAATCTAAAAGTTAAAGCAACAAATTAAAAACATCATATATAACAAGTAAAAACAGCAATATCAACTATTGATTCAAGCGTCTGAACAACCAGGACACAATCACAGACTCCCTGGGAACGCTTCCCTAAACAGTATGGTCTTTAACTTGGCTTTGAAGCTGGTTAGAGACGTGTGGAGTCGTGCTTGTAAGGGGAGGAGGTTCCAGGAGTGAGGGGCAGCAAGCGAGAAGGGATGAATCTGGGATCAGGCAGTGGAAATCCTGGGCTGGGATAGGAGACCTTGGCGACCAGAACGGAGGGAATGAGTGGGGATGTAGGGAGAAAGTAGTTTGGAGAAATAGGGAAGGGCCAGCCCATGCAGGGCTTTAAAGGTGAGCAGGAGAAGCTTGTACTGAATGCGGAAGGGAAAGGGGAGCCAGTGAAGGGATGACAACAGAGGGGAGACATGGTTACATGGCAAGCTTTCCCACTATCACCTCTTTTGTTCATTCTGATCCTTGAAGCACTGAATACAGTGGATCCTTGTTATACGCTGGGGTTTGGTTCCAAAATCCCCCGTGTATAACAATATCCATGTATGCTCAAGGCCCATTAAGTATAATGACATAGCAAAATGGTGTCCCTTATAAAAAATGAAAAATCAAGGTAAATTTATACTTTTTTGGGACATTTTCAAACCGTATATGCTCGAATCCATGTATAAAAAATCCGTGTATAAGGAGCCACTGTAATAGGATAAGATTAGAAAATAAGATCAATGGAATAAAAGTTAAAATATATTGAGTTTAAAATGAGAGTCTTCTCAGACGACATTTGTATTCCCTGGAGAACCCAGAAAAGAGCACAAGGCAGTTGATGGATGTAATAGTGGATTTGGAATATGTTTCAGGACTAAAAGTAAAGAGAGACAAAACAACATTAATAACAAAAAATATGGGGAAAAGGAAGAACAAATCCTGGAAGAAATTAGTGGATTTAAAGTGGGAAAGAAAGTTAAATATCTAGGAATAAATTTAACAAATAAAAACTCAGATCCATTTCACAATAACTATGAGACACTTGGAAGGAAATCAGAAAAGACCTAGAAAAATGGGGGAAATTACACTTATCGCTATTAGGAACAATATCACTGATCCAAATGAGTTTCCTTCCTGAAATACTGTTTCTGTTTCAAGCTAAACCCATCATCCAGAATGAAAAACCATTGAATCTATGGCAAAAGGAAACCTCAAAATGTATTTGGAATAAAAAAGAGCCAGGATAAAAACAAAAATACTTTGTGATGACAAAAGTAGAGGAGGGTTGGGTTTACCAAATTTAAAACTTTATTATGCTGCTTATTGTTTAGTCTGGATTAGAGAATGGGTTTTGTTAGAGAAAGAACAGTTGTTATGTCTGGAGGGTGAACATTTAAGATTTGAGTGGCATGGATTCCTAATTTACGGTAAAGAGAAAGTTCATAAAGAAAGCACAAATCATTTCGTAAGAAAAGCTCTATTGAAGATCTGGGGGAAAACAAGTGTAGAATATGTCCAAAAATACCTTTATGGTGTTTGCCGCATGAGGCTCTTTTCAGGAGGAAAGGTATCCAGAAAACTAACTGGTTAAGATACAAGGATGTACTGAAAGAATTGCAAGGAAAACTAGAGATCAAAACCCAAGAAGAACTTAAAGAATCTGGCCTAGATTGTCACTGGTATCTTTATCATCAAATGAGGGAGAGTTTAAAATAGATGTGAAATTAGAAGGAATACAAAATGCAAAATGGGAATTGTGGAAGCCATGCTCCATGTTCATTCCATGCCTGATGAGTGCGTTGGGTGCGAGGCATTGGAGAAGCCTCCAGCTGTGTTTCTCTAGCCAGAAGCCAAAGGAAGGCCTTCTCCTCTGAGGGCCACTGGGGAGGTCAGGAGGTTTCAGCAGATGATGCGCTCATTTCACATCTAGCTCCAGGGACATAGCCAGGGTCCTCTCCAATTCCCCATCCCCTGACCCCCCTCCACTCTCACAAGGCATGGAGTGTCAGGACCATGGTGAACAGGTCTGAGGAAATGACATGCATGTGGCCACTAGATGGAGCTGTTGTGGAAGTCATTGACAGCTCTAGTGGCAGTTAGATGTGTCAGCATTTAAACAGTGCATCACTGGAATGTTGATGCAACTGTCAACTGTCATTCTCAACTGTCACTGAGGAAGAGTCAGACAGTGTGTGCCTCAGAGTGGATTGTTACTGGTGTGGATGGTGGAGGGTGTCGATGTATATAGTGTTGTACACAGTGGAACTTCTTATATGAATAAAAGCCTCATCTGAGAGAAGATTACAGTGTCTCTTTGCTCATTGAGAAAGCGATAGGTGTCTCTTCAGTTCACAATCTACTGACTACAGTCAAGGTGGAGAATCTGGTGCCATACGTTAACATGTTGCCTCACATGCTGCACAACATAGCAATGTCAAAAGCATTTTAACATGGAGTATCTGTTGTGTAGGGGAGCTTCAGTGAATCTATGCTAGGTCCATGGGGCTTTGTTTGGTGAAGAGGGAGGAAGGGGATACTCACCTCTGCATTGGCCCAAAGGAGGCATATGTCACCTGTGTATCTCACTAGCAGCATGCTGTTCTCTGTGTCTTTGAGTGATGCAGGGTTTCTTGACAAATCAAGCCTAACCCTTGTCTCTTTTCTCAGGAACTTCATCTCGGTGTCCTTGTACACAGCTTTGGGGCATATTTTGCTGGAAGAGACCCAACTGCAGGGCCACCAGGACACCCTCCCCCTTGCCCACCTAATGGCCAACACAGAGGCCAAGCAGAGGAAGTTGGGCTCCAAGAGAAAGAGGCGGTTGAAGTACAACAACTCTTTGGTGAGTTGCCATCCTTACTATTAGTTTCATTTGTGTCATTGTTGGGCCAGCTCATGAAAGCAAGTGGAGAACATATTGTCCCAGTTTGGCAGAGGAAGTTCAGGTTAATCCTCTGTCACCCTACTTTTTCAGATGCTTTCAAAAATATCCCAGTTTCGCTCTCCTCCTCTCACTTTCCTCCTTCTCCTCAACTCATTTCAGTTGCTGCAAAGTGACTTCCAAGGAGTCCCCATCAACTCAAAAGGGGGGAGAGGAGAGGAGATAAGTTGCCAGGGTCTTCCCTTGCCAGGAGGCTGAGGCAAAAGCAAACTGCTGTGCCCTTCATAGCTTGTGTGATCTTCCCAATAAACAACTTTGGCCATCCTCACCACCTTCTGGTGTTGCTTGTCCACATGTGCCTTGCTTTTTCTGTCTGTGAAATGTTGGGGATATGGGAGACCATCTCTGGATCTAAACTGAGGATGGGCCCAGTGACCCTCAAGTCCAGAGTGCTCCCCAGAACTGTTTTTTAAAATGACATTTGCCTCTGAAATTTGGCAAGAAATGGCTAAATGCACCATAATTCTTTTGTGGCTAAATGTACTATATGTTTTAGGATAGTCAGTATCCTAATCCATCCTCAATAGCTGAACCATGGCCTACATTATATTTTTATTATTTTGTAGATTATATTGAAAGGATTCAGGAGAAACATCTCAAAGGCAGTTGCTTTTTTCTGGCTGACAGCATTTAAAGTTTATTTCCTGGACTGATTTCTGAAGCGATCAAATAATATTTGGATGCACCATGTGCTTTCCTCCCCTTTTGCTTAGTCACTCTCTGGATGAGGGCTATTTTCTATTTCAGGTGACCTTTGCAGATGTGGCAGTATATTTCTCCAAGGATGAATGGAATCTGTTGACAAAGAAACAGAAACTCTTGTACAATTATGTAATGATGGACAATTATGAGAATGTGGCTTCTGTAGGTAAGGAACCAGAACCCATTGCTCTTTCTATAAAGACTGAGGGCCCTTTCATACTATATTATCATGTCGCTATGGTTCCATTAGAATTATAGTATCATAGAATAGGAATAGACCACAAGGGCCATCCAGTTGAACCTCCTTCTGCCCTGCAGGAATACACATACAAATCACCCCCAAGAGATGGCCATCCAGCCTCTTGAAAGACCTCCAAAAAAGAGGACTCCACCAAACTCTAAGGGAGTATATTCCACTGTATAAGAGCTCTTACTGTCACAACGTTCCTGCTAATGTTTCGTTGGAACCTCTTTTCCTGTGGCTTGCATCCATTGTGGTGTCTCCCTTTCTCTGTAGCAGCAGAAAGCAAGCCTTTTCCTTGCGCAAAATGACACCCTTTCAAATCCACTCTTTGTCTTCTTTTCTCCAGGCTAAACATAACCAGCTCTCTAAGCTGCTCCTCATACAGCCTGATGTTTTCCAGACCCTTCACCACTTTGGTTGCCCTACTTTGGACATGCTCCAATTTGTCAACAACCTTTTTGAATTGTGGGGCCAAGAGCTGGACACAGGATGATTCCAAGTGAGGCCTGACCAAAGCAGAATACAGTGGCACTATTACTTCTCTTGATCTAGAAACTATTCTTGTAATGATGCACCCTAGAATCACATGGGCCGTTGTAGCTGCTGCATCACACTGTTGACCCATGTTCAACTTGTGGTCTCCTTGGAATCCTAGAGCCCTTTAAAGCATAGTTTAATTGTGATAGCAACATCCTGTAGAATATCTGAATTTGTAGTTCAGTGAGGCACTATTGCTCTCCAGTTTCTAAGGATTCTAAATACTCCATCCTAAACTACCTATTCTAGGATTTTGTGGGGAAAAGCCATAGAGATTAATGCTTTTCACACCCAAATTGTACTCAGCACATCCCTGGGCAAGATTCCTACTTTTTTTGGCGCCTCTTTTAAGGCTCTGGAGAGTCTTCTTGGGGGAAAGACCTCTCTTGGGCCTGCAGTGGCTCAGAGAGAGCTCAACAGTGGTAAAATGGCCTCCACTTCCCCAAGTGGAGTATTTTGCTGAGGGGCAAAATACTATTTCATTCACCCACCCACCCCCGGCAATACAACGTAGGGTTGCCCCTGAGATCTCCTCCAAACCCCATCAGTAGTCCATGCCTGTCTTATAAATGTTTTAAGGCTGTTTTGAGACTGCTCCCTGGCACTTGACCCTCACCAAAATTGGAGTCCAGGTCCCAGCTCCTTTGCTCTGCCTTTGCCAATGAATTATTTGTATATTGATTATCTTGCCTTTCTCAACAAATGGGCCTCAAAGTGTCCCTTTTATGCATCACACTCTGTGGGTATGTGTCTGTGATAAAGAGACAGATGGAAAGTGAAAAAGTGAAAGGCAGGGAAGAGATGCTGAAAATGAGATGCTGATGGTCAAGAAAGAAGGTTAGAGAGCAGAGGGAGAAAGGGAAGGGGATCAGGCCTCTGGGAGCCAGGAGGGGAAGGCAGGAGCAAAGCCAGGATCGCCTAGCTCTGTGCGGAGAGGAAGGGACCCCTGGGAAGGGCCAGGAGAGGGGCCTTGGGGATTGGGAGGCAGTTCTGATTTTCAGAACTGGTTTCAGTGAACTAATAAGAACCAGCTCAGGTCCTTGTTTTCAGACATATTAAGTGGTTTTATTTAGCAATTATGGGTAATATTTAGGAAGGAAGGAAAGGAGGACACAGTTAGAGAAAAAGCACTTTTATATTCCAACCTGAGTTTGCTTAGCTGCATTTTTGGTTCCAGAGGCCCTTTGTTACCCAAAATGCTGGAGTCTGGGGAGGACACTTGCAAGTGCTATGCTTTGGGGGGGGGGGATTTGGTACTTAGCCCAAAGAAGAGACATAATTTTGTTCAGGCAACAGTGACCTCAGAGGTCAGCCCAGCTATACCAGGCACGCAATCTCACATAACTCCAGAGGCATTTCAAATGGCTTTTTATGTTTTATTTAGGGAAAAAGCAAAATACATGCATGTGCGCGCACACACACACACACACACACACACAAGCATTCATACATACACACAAGAGGTAAGTAACAAAGGTGGGATTGGTGAATAATGTAAGGCTATACTAATGGTAATACATTTCCCAGAATGTTCTTGATTCCAATTGCTTAGGGTCCTGCAAGGGAACGGAAAGTGGGTTTGTTGAGTATATTGAGGCGCTTAGCCATGTAAACCAACAGAGTGTCTCTCTGCAACGGGACTGACGCCAAAGAACAGTAAATATCGGGGCGGACATTTATACTGAAATTGTTGCTTACAGACAGAGACTGAGGGTTCAAAATGGTTTAAATCACTTTAGTATGTTTCCTGGGTGGGAAAAGAATTGTCAGAATCCAAATTGAATGCAACGGATGCTTGATGCAAATACCTCAGACAAAAGGGATTAGCACACTGGCTCTCAGGTCCTTCTTGGCTCTGAATTCCAGTCCTTTTCATAAGCCAATGTACAGCGTGATCTGAAAGCAACACTTCCAGATTCAGCTCAACAATAACATAGCAGAGTATGGAAACAAATATCCAGATATAGGTTTTTGCAATGCACTGACTACTGTCCACACTTAAAAGTAACTCACAGACACAGTTGATTTCACCCAAGTCCTTGGAGGTTCTGCATCCTGAGTTGCAAAATAATACAAATATTTGCAAGCTCTCTGACTTCCATCAACTTCACCATCTCTTGTACACACAACTCCAATCCAGTCTACACCAATCTGCAGATGAGCTGTATAGTGTATTGGTTGTGAGTCATCTGGTGCAAAAGAGCATGAAGTGACCTCTGCAGTTAGATTGCATCATGCTTTGGGCTCTGACTCAGTACTCTATGGCAGTCTCACAGGAAATGATGCCACTTGTCAATCAAAATATTTTAAATCATGTTTAATGGAATATTTTTTCAACAGCCCTTTGACTATCTGCTTCGACCAATTCCCTTAAGGCAGTTCTACTACAATCTCTTCTTTGCTCCTGTCAGTAGGGATACAATTGTTCCAAGGATTTGGGGACATCTGCAATAGTGTCAGGCTCAGGTCACTCTCAGCAACTTTGTTAATTTAATATCAAATAGGGAGGGTTCAACAAGGGCTAAAAATTGGGGTAACACCCTCCTCTCTTAATTCTGATGTTCATTCTTGACTGTGATTGTCCTTCTTTACAGAAGAACTTGTGAGTCATGAGAGAGTTCACACAGGAGAGAAACCATACAAATGCCAGCATTGTAAGAATGGTTTTTCTTCAAAGTCACACCTAGTGATACATCAGAGAGTCCACACAGGAGAGAAGCCATACAAATGCCAGCATTGTGGGAAATGTTTCTCTCAGAAGTCAGACCTAGTGAAACATCAGAGAGTCCACACTAGAGAGAAGCCATACAAATGCCAGCATTGTGGGAAATGTTTTTCTCGGCAGCCACACCTAGTGATACATCAGAGAGTCCACACAGGAGAGAAGCCATACAAATGCCAGCATT
>JACSCI010000865.1:0-23875 GCA_016801065.1 Sceloporus tristichus
ACACATGTCTTGCTTTTCCTGTCTGTGAAATGTTGGGGATATGGGAGAATATCTCTGGATCTAAATATGGGGTGGGCCCAGTGGCCCTAAAGCCCAGAGTGCTCCCCAGAACTGATTTAAAATGACGTTTGCCTCTCAAATGTGGCAAGAAATGTCTAAATGCACCATAATTCTTTGGTGGCTAAATGTATTGTACGTGTTGGGATAGTCAGTGTCCTAATCCATCATCAATATCCCAGCCATGGCCTAAATTATATTGTGTTTTATATTGTATATTGAAAAGATTCAAGACAAACTGGATCTCAAAGGCAGTAGCTTTTTTCTGGCTGACAGCATTTGAAGTCTATTTCCTGGACTGAATTTTAAAGTGATCAAATAATATTTGGAGGCACCATGTGCTTTCATCCCCTTTTGCTTAGTCACTCTCTGGATGAGGGCTATTTTATGTTGCAGGTGACCTTTGCAGATGTGGCGATATATTTCACCGAGGACGAATGGAAACTCTTGACGAAGAAGCAGAGACTTCTGTACAATCATATAATGATGGACAATTATGAGAATGTGGCTTCTGTGGGTAAGGAACCGGAATCCACTAGCATTATAGAATCATAGAGTTGGAATAGACCACAAGGGCCATCCAGTTCAACCCACATCTGCCATGCAGGAATACACATTCCAAGCACCATCCAGCCTCTGTTTAAAGACTTCCAAAGAAGAGGACTCTACCAAACTCTAAGGGAGTATATTCCACTGTCGAAGAGCTCTTACTGTCCCAAAGTTCCTCCTAATGTTTAGGTGGAACCTCTTTCTCTGTAACTTGTATCCATTGTGGTGTCTCTTTTTCTCTGTTGCAGCAGAAAGTAAGCTTGCTCCATCCTCAATACGACCCTTTCCAATATTTAAACATGGCTATCATATCCGCTGTTAATTTTCTTTTCTCCAGGGTAAACATACCCAGCTCTCTAAGCTGCTCCTGATAGGACTTGATGGTTTCCAGATCCTTCACCATTTTAGTTGCCCTCCTCTGGGCATGTTCCAACTTTTCAGCATCCTTTTTGAATTGTGGGGCTCAGAACTGGACACAGTATTATTCCAAGTGAAGCCTGACCAAAGCTGAATAGAGTGGCACTATTACTTCCCTTGATCAAGAAACTATACTTGTATTGATGCAGCCTAGAATCACATTGGCCTTTTTAGCTGCTGCATCACACTGTTTACCCATGGTCTACTAGGAGTCCTAGATCCCTGTCAAGCGTAGTTTAATTGTGATAGCAACTTCCTTTAGAATATTTGAATCTGTAGTTTAGTGAGGCTCTATTGCTCCCCACTTTATAAGGATTCTAAATTCCCCATTGTAAACTGCCAATTGTCAGAACCAGCTTCTATGGTTCATCCAGAATGGTATTGGGGTTTAGGGGGAAATTGTTAGTAGTTTAAATGCTAGTAGTTTTAAGTAGTTGGTAAGGATAGTGGGGCCTAGAACAGCTTGGGGAAAGGAAGCAGTTGTGGAGGTTCTTAATTGACTGGTTTGTGAGCTTTGGGTGGCAGACATGTCCCCGAGGGGAAAGGCGTGTGTGAACGGTGGAAGGAGAAGGCAAGAGGTACCCGGGCTGTTTCGGGGCTGAAGGGGGAAGAAAAGGGAGGAGTGTGAAGATAGTTAATGACGGAGGAAAAAGGTTTCGAAGCTTCAGAGACTGCTTAGATGTGTTAATGGACACTTCTGCCTGAGTTTTCAATAAACCTTTTTGGTGCAAGCAAAGGACTTTCTAATTCTGAAACTTAGTTCTGCCACCAGATATCACACCAATTCTAGGATTTTGTGGGAAGACAGCATGGAGAGTAATGAATTTCTCACCCAAATGGTACTCAGCACATCTCTGAGTATGTTTCCTACTTTTTCTGGCCCTCTTCCAGCCTTTTGAGGCTCTGGAGAGGCTTCTTGGGGAAAAGACCTCCCTTGGCCCTGCAGTGGCTAAGAGAGGGCCCAAGAGTGTTAAAATGGCCTCCACTTCCCCAAAAGGATGCAATGGGATACTGCGGGGCAAAACATTATTCCTATTTTAAAGCAACAGAATGTGCGGTTGCCCCTGAGATACCCTGGGGGCCAATGTGACCCCCCCAATCCCCAACAGTAGCCCATCCTTGTCTTAGACATATTCAAGTAGACCACAAGTTGAACATGAGTCAACAGTGTGATGCAGCAAACAAAGCCAATGCGATTTTACGCTGCATCAATAGAAGTATAATGTCTTAATCAAGGGAAGTAATAGTGCTACTCTATTCTTCTTTGGTCAGGCCTCACCTGGAATACTGGGCATCACATTTCAAAAAGGATGTGGAGAAACTGGAGCGTGTCCAAAGGAACTAAAATGGTGGAGGGTCTGGAAACCATGTCCTATGAGGAACGCCTTAGGGAGCTGGAGATGTTTAGCCTGGAGAAGAGACGGTTAAGATGTGATATGATAGACCTGTTTAAATATTTGAAGGGATGTCATATTGAGGATGGAGCAAGCTTATTTTCTGCTGCTCCAGAGACTAGAACATGGAACAATGGATGCAAACAGCAGTAAAAGAGATTCCACCTCAACATTAGGAGTTACTTCCTAACAGTAAGGGCTGTTTGACAGTGGAACAAACTCCCTCTGAGATTTTGGTGGAATCTCCTTCCTTTAAACAGAGGCTGGATGGACATCTGTTGGGGATGCTTTGATTGGTGCATGGCAGAATGGGGTTGGACAGGATGGCCCTTGTAGTCTCTTCCAACTCTATGATTCTATGAATCTAGGCCTCTGGGAGCCAGGAGGGGAAGGCAGGAGCAAAGCCAGGATTGCGTAGCTCTCTGTGGAGAGGAAGGGACCTCTGGGAAGGGCCAGGAGAAGGGCATTGGAGATTGGGAGGCAGCCACCAACCTGACAGATTTTAACAACAACAACAATAATAATATTTCCCGATGGATAAAGGTGGTTTTACAACCATAAAATAACCACAAAGCAACAATAGCATCCAATTTACACACAATAAAACAACAAGTCGCCAAAAATTCAATTCGGGACAAATAAAAACATTGTTTAAAATGCACAATTGTGATCAGAAGTGGGATTTTTCCTTAAGTTCTTTACAAGAGGTCGAGTGGGTAAGCCTGCTGGAAGTGATCCGTCTTAACCAACACTTTGTATTGTGCCTGGAAGCTAATTGGCAGCCAATGTAGAGATATTAGAACTGGTGTTATACAGTCTGACCTAGATCTTTGG
Organism: Sceloporus tristichus; assembly: GCA_016801065.1. NCBI lineage: Eukaryota > Metazoa > Chordata > Lepidosauria > Squamata > Phrynosomatidae > Sceloporus > Sceloporus tristichus. Next base: position 3,252 of record JACSCI010000865.1, read on the forward strand.
GTGACCAATTTGGTGCTGCATTTTGAAATAACTGAAGCTTCCGAACTTGGTACAAACGTAGCCTCATGTAGAGCACTGAACTTAAGAACTGAACTTGAAATCAGGCCCTTGTATTCATACATATTAAGGGTTCCATTTAGCAATTATGAGCAATGTCTATGAAGAGAGGAAAGGGTGACACAAAAATTCCTCTTTCTCTCATGTTTCTTTTCCAACCTGAGCTTGCTTAGCTCCGTGGTTGATTCCAGGGGCCCTTTGGCACTCGAAATGCTGGAGTCTGGGGAAGACACTCACACAAGTGATATGCTTTTAGGGGAATTAAATACTTAGCTCAAAGGCGAGATTGAGGCAACAGTGACCTCGGGATTCATCCCAACTATACCAGGCTCAGAAGCACACAGAACTTCAGAGTCCTCTCCTGGTGCCACACAGCATGAAGCATCCTCTGAAGTTAGGTTGCATCATCCCATGTGCTCTGACTCAACACTCTATGGAAGTCTCACAGGAAATGATGCCACTTTTCGATTCAAATAGTTTTACATATATTTAGTGGAATATTTTTCTTTGGTCGCTCCTATGAGTAAGGATACAATCATTATATGGATTTGGGGGCATCCAGAACAGGGTCATGCTCAGGTTACTCACAGCAACTTTATTCATTTAATCTCAAATAGGGAGGGGTGAACGTGGGGCTAAATCTTGGGGTAACACTTTCCTCTCTTAACACTGAGATTCAGTCTTGTCTGTCATTGTCTTCCTTTACAGAAGAATTTGTCAGTCATGAGAGAGTCCACACAAGAAAGAAGTCGCATAAATGCCAGCATTGTCGGAAATATTTTGCTTACAAGTCAGTCCTAGTCATGCATTACAGAGTCCACACAGGAGAGAAGCCATACAAATGCCAGCATTGTGGGAAATGTTTTGCTTCAAAGTCACACCTAGTGGCACATCAGAGAATCCACAAAGGAGAGAAGCCATACAAATGCCAGCATTGTGGGAAAGGTTTCCTTCAGAAGTCAAACCTAGTAACACATCAGAGAGTCCACACAGGAGAGAAGCCATACAAATGCCAGCATTGTGGGAAATGTTTTGTTTCAAAGTCACACCTAGTGACACATCAGAGAGTCCACACAGGAGAGAAGCCATACTTATGCCAGCATTGTGGGAAATGTTTTGCTTCAAAGTCAAACCTAGTGACACATCAGAGACTCCATACAGGAGAGAAGCCATACTTATGCCAGCATTGTGGGAAATGTTTTGTTTCAAAGTCACACCTAGTGACACATCAGAGACTCCATACAGGAGAGAAGCCATACAAATGCCAGCATTGTGGGAAATGTTTTTCTGACAAGTCAGCCCAAGTGAAACATCAGAGACTCCACACAGGAGAGAAGCCATACAAATGCCAGCATTGTGGGAAATGTTTTTCTGAGAAGTCACACCTAGTGACACATCAGAGAGTCCATACAGGAGAGAAGCCATACAAATGCCAGCATTGTGGGAAATGTTTTTCTACAAAGGCATACCTATTGACACATCAGAGAGGCCACACAGGAGAGAAGGCACACAAATCCCTGTGTTGAAGTAATAGTATTATTGTCAAGAAGGAATACAAAAAATATATTTTCAATCCTATGGTGCTAAGAAAAGGCCCTTGTGATTTTGCTTTTAAGGTTTGTCTGTCCATATGTCTATTTATGTTTTAAGGTTGCATTTTGTTAAGGTTATCATTGCTAATTGTATAGATAATTACTTTGGGTTGTAAATTTGGCTGGGGATTGTGGGTCTTGGTATAGGTTAGGGGGGGATTTGTTGCCGCTGGCTGGAATAGTTATGGGAATGATAGCTTTTGCAATGTGTTAGATGTTGGCTGAAGAAAGTTGGGGACAGATATTAACAGAAAGGGCTAGTTTCTGGGAATGGCAAAGTGGACCTTGTTACCTGTGGGGCATAGACTGTGGGAATTGGAGGTGGGGGCTAGGATTGGAAGAGGGTGATATTTAAAGTTTTGGGGTTTTAATGTATTGTTTGGATTGGAGTGGGCTTAAACACTGAATTTCTATGTGTTCTCAATAAAGTTCTTTGCTGTTTCAACACACTGGACTCTTTGATGCACAGAAGTTCTGAATTTGCCCAAAACTGACCCTTTCTTCTCTCGTCAATCCTCAGCTCCATTCCCAGCCATCAGAACAGCAGAGGCAAACACACACACACACAAACACACACACACAAATATACAGGGTACACAGAGAGCTTTATTTCCAAACTACAGCCTTTCCTTCCTGAATCCAGCGCTGCACCTTGGGCTACATTGTGGTCTCCTCAAAGGAAGAAAGGAGTGAAAGAAGGGGAGGCCGCTGAACCCCCGGAGCATACCTTCCTTTCCCGCAAAGGCCGCCATTGGAATAAGAAGCAGCAGCAGCAGTCTGGAACTAGCAATCCCTGTGCATAAATGCATGAATAAAGGGATTTATGACATATCGTGACCCATTGTGACCTCAGTCTGCTGCTCCTCACCTTAAGGATTGAGACAGGACTATTGTGATCTCACCCTGAGGTTCCTTGCCTGAAAGTCTGAGATGGGACTATTGGCTCGTGCTCTTTACCTGAAGGATTGAGACTGGTCCTATTGTGATCTCAGTCTGATGCTGCTTGCCTGACAGATTGAGATGGGACTATTGTGACTTAAGGCTGGTGCTTCTTACCTGCAGGAATGAGACGGGACTATTGTCATTTCAGACTGGTGCTCCATACCTGGAGGATTGATACTGGTCCATTACGACCTCAGGCTGACGCTCATTGCCTGAGAGATTGAGACTGGCGCAGTTTGACTTAAGGCTGATGCTCCTTGCCTGAACAATAGACTGTCATATTGTGACCTCAGGCTGATGCTCCTTTCCTGATGGATTGAGACCAGACTATTGTGAGTTCAGGAAGATTCTTCTTTCCTGAAGGATTGAGACTGTCCCATTGTGACTTCAGCCTGATGCTCCTTACCATGCTCCCCAACCCTCCTCCTAATGATAAAAACATTAATCAACCCCTAATAAGCTATTAAACAGCAAGAAAATTTAAAACATTCCAAACAAAATACAATAAAAAAGTTTTTTTCAGGCAAGAATTGGATCGTTTTCTGAAGGTGAGAAGGAAGGGCAGGAACGATAGATACCTCAATAACAATTTCCATAAGAGTAACGATGGCAAGGGTAAGGGTCAGGGGGAGGGGGAGACAAGTCAGTAGATCTAATCTAGTCTGGAAAGGCCTGCCAGAAGAGATCCGTCTTAATAGCCTTCCTAAAGGCTTCCAGGATGGAAATATGACGGATCTTATCCGGAGGTCGTTCCAGAGCCTGGGAGCGGCTGAAGAGAAGGACCTCTGGGTCACCGCTGAAAGTCTGGTCTTCTTGAGTTGTAGCAGGTTCTTCCCAGAGGACCTGAGTCTGCAATGAATTGTATGGGAGGAGGCACTCCCACAAGAAGTCAGGACCCAAGCCATGGAGGGCTTTAAAGGTTAAAAGCAACACCTTGTATTTGCCCAGAAACTAATGGGCAGCCAGTGGAGGGATTTAAGAACTGGTGTGAAATAGGGTTCAACTGCATTGGAAACAACATTTTTGGGAGGGGAGGGGAGTTTTCTCTGGAGTCCTGAGAGGAGGGGCTCTGGGGAGGAGAGAAGAGCCAAAGTCTAGGCCAAAGCCAAGAGGAGGGAGACGGAAGAGCCTCAAAATTCTGGCAATCCCTTGGCAACTGGGAATTAGGTTTAGAGGTCCTGCCTTCATTCCAAACGCCTCTGCCCTGGTCTTGAAGGGAGAGAAGAACCAGCAGTACCTGCTTTACTTGATCCCCTTCCCACTGCCATTCCCTTCTCTTTTGTGTCATGTCTTTTTAAACACGAGGGGCAGGGAATTGTCTAATTAACTATCTGTAAGCTGCCCTGGGATCCTTTGTGGCTGAAGAGAAAAGAATAAATACTCTAAATAAATAAATATACAAAAAAATAACAAACAAGCTTCATTTATATACCACTTCATACCATGTAAGCAATGTCTAATTGGTTTACAACTGTAAGCTAATTTCCCTCCAACAATCTGGGTATTCATTTTAGCAACTTCAGAAGGATGCAAGCCTGAGTCGAGCTTAAACCCTTTTGCTGATCTTGAAATCGCAACCTAATGGTTTTTGAGTGAGTGGCTGCATTACAGGCATTTAACCACTGTGCCACCAGGGCTCCTGGTTATAGCATTAGCAATATAGCATGTACATTTCTGTACCGCTTATCAGTGCACTCACACTCCCTAAATGCTTTACAATCTGTAAGCCAATTGCCCCCAACAAGCTGGCTACTCATTAGACTGACCTACGAAAGGATGGAAGGCTGAGTGGACCTTGGAGCCTTGCCTGGGATCGAACTCACAACCGTGGCTGCAGAACTGACCTTTAACCACTGCGCCACCAGTGCCCAAGGTTCTCCACCATCTTCTAGTCTAGACAATTCAACATCCCCCTTACTTTCTTCTTTCCGTGACTAATGTAGTATTTCATTGTTGTATGACCTTTAAGCCAAATAACCAGAGTACAATATTGCTGCAAACTTCATTTAATTCCAAAACATAACACCGTTAGAATATTCTGAAGAAGCTGGATAAGGAAATCAGATTACATCGTACTGTTTACAGACTCGAGTCTGTCATTTTTACATCCTATACACATTGTTAACCGCCCTTGAACTGGTCCCAAGGCCCCCGACTCATGCTGACCCTGTGGATGAGACATCTCCAAGACCCCTGTCCTCCGTTGCTCTGCTTAGGTCCTGCAGATTCAGGCCCGATTACTGACTCTACCCATTGGGCATGTGGTTTTATCTACCTTCTATCTTTCCTAGCATCATTGTCCTTCCTAATGAGTCATGCCTTCTTGTGATGTGTCCAAATACGACAGCCTCAATTTAGTCATCTTGGCTTCCAGAGAGAGTTCTGTCTTGATCTGCTTTAGAACCCATTTGTTTGGCTTTTTGGCTGTCCATGTGATCCTTAGCACTTTTCCCCACCATCGCATCTCGAATGAGTTGATTTTCTTCCTGTTGGCTTTCTTAACTGTCCAATTCTCGCATATGTATAAAGTGATGAGGAATCCCATGACTTGGGCGGTTCTAGTTTTAGTGCTCAGTTGTTTATCTTTAGGATCTCGTCTAGTTCTTTCATCGCTGCCCTCCCCATCCCTAGTCTTCCTCTGATTTCTTGACTTCAGTCTCCATTCTGATCAATGCTTGATTCAAGGAACTCTTTAACTCTTTCGATTTCCTCATAGTCTAAGTTGAATTTATGCAGCTTCTCCATGTTAGCTGTTTTTGTTTTCTTTAGGTTCAGCAGTAATCCTGCCTTTACACTTTCACATCAGCACTTTTCACATCATATACAAACAGTTACTCAAACATCTAAGCAAAGGCCTGACTTTCAGTGTCACACCACTGATCACAACAACGCACATAATGGTTTCATGGGCATATACATGTCATCACACACCTCATCCCTTTGCTGTTTTGCTTCTTTGTGTGTGAGAATCTGTTTCTCTCACAATTTTTCTTCCTCACTGGTTTTTCTCTTTCTATCCCCATGGCTTTTCTCTCTATCAATCTCCCACTTCACTTTCTCTCTTTCTTTCTCTCCTCTCCCTCCATATTTTCCTTTTGTATGAGAGAAAAAGAAACTACGTTCCTGACTCTCTAAGACTTATCCCTCCCTCACAGACACACAAGGCATTAAATGCATGTCTGCATCCATTTGGAAAATGGTCAATATGCCCACTGCCCCCCACCCCAAAACGTGGGAGATTTCAGGCGTATGTAATGAGAAGTAACATCCTCCATAAGGACATCACACATGACAACTTTTGTAGATCAGAGAGTGAGCTAGTTTACACAGAATTCAACCCCATTACATGAATGAGCCACATTTTCTTTCTTTAATGTGTTTATTGCACTTACATTCCTGCTTTTCTCCCAAAATGGGATACAAGGTGGCTTACAATAATTTTTTTTAATATTCAACTAAAACATGAATGTACAAAAGCTATAAAGAAATTAAGCGTCAGCATTGAAAACATGACTAAAACACTGAAAACAAAAACGTATTCAAAACAGTTTTTATATATACAGAGAGCATACCATGTCACACACTGCAGCTCCATAGTTAAAATCCCAAAGCCTGCCCAAATAGAAATGCCTCCGTCTGCCACAGAAAGACAGGAGGGAAGGAGCCAACTGGACTTTCTGTGGAGCCAAGTCCTATCTATTGGGAGCAGCCACAGATAAGGCTCTTTCCTGAATCCTTACTAACCCTGTCTGTGAGGATGGTGGGACTGTGAGAAAGCCCTCCCTTTAGATGTCAATGCACACCTTGGTTTATATCAAGAGATACGACCTTTCCAATATCAAAAACAAAAGTTTCCCATCTCCAGTCCTGCTTTTTCATACCTTGGAAGAAGAGATGGGTCATTCCTTCTATGGATTTAAACAGATCTCTGTGACATCCAAACATGAAAAATGTGATTTCCCTAAACGCAACTTAATGAAAGCCAACCAAATATGAACTAATGTATCAGATCTTGGTTTGTTTTAACCAGAGTTTACCCATAAAAAGCAACGCTGTGGCCTCTCCAAAGGATTCTTTAAACTTGAGTAGCTGGAGCTAATTAGTTTGAGTCTTCATACTTTTGTGGGAAGGCAGGAAGCCTCAGATCTGACCTAAATGCATTGCTGATCACTTCTATCCTGACGGTCTTCAATAAAGTTCTTTTGTTTTTCCAATAAAAACATAATTGGAAACAAATGCTTTCAAGCCCCTTCTCCAATGAGCAAAAAGAGGAGGGCAGAGTATGAGAGCTCAAGGCTCATATACTATTGTCACAAGAAACCATGGTTTCTCATTACAATAATCCCAGGGCAGCATGTACATTAGATAGGGCTTGATGCTGAAAAACACACTCAGTAGCACACAGAAGATATAAGGAAAACTGTCGCATGGAGCAGGTCAGTGTCACCAAGTGTGGAAGAAGAAGGAGAAATGTTTTATACACTGCCTCATATGGAGATCAATGGTCAGCTATATCAGTAACAGACTTCCCTCAGGTGATATTCTCCTGGCATTTTTGGACTACAAATCCTACAATTCCTAAAGTGGAATGATATACACAAGTTACTGTTCAAAATACCTAGAAGATTGGGGAAAGCTCTGAGTGACTTTTCAGGGACAGGGATAGATCTTTCTTAGCTTCCTTTCTACATAAGATCCTACACAAAAACTGAACACAGAACCTCCTACATGCAGAGCATGAACGCTGTCAATGCATTAGAGCACCTTTCTTGCAATATGGTAAAAATACATACCAGGACCTATAACCTGTAGAAGAGGAGATACATGATTTGGAGGTGAAGAAGGGACACTCCTTTTTCAGCATGAGATTAGCCCACATGGACAGTAAGAAAAAGCTTAAACAAAGAGGTTACAGGTTTATTTAAATAGGGTACTTAAGATGTCACAAGCTTTAGAGGGAAATCATTGGTGACCACTGATGACATGGACAATGTCCAGCAGATGACTGACACACGAACAGCCACATCCCACCAAATACTTTAAAAGGAAGCACCAGGGGATGGGGTGGAAAATCACTCTCTGTCTACCATTTATTACTGTTCTGAGAATACAGTCATTCATTTGCTGTCACCCACTGACCACAATTCTCTGCATGCCTCTTCCTCATGTACTGAAGGTAGACAAAATAGAATGGGAAATGGCCATAATATAGCCATAGTTCAGCATGTTTCCATTTCATTAACTTCAAAAGGAATCATTAATGATGCATTTGGGGCCTATAATTCTATGTGTACTAATCTTGGAGAAGGAAAATAAACCATAGGTTTGGACCACAGATGTGTCCCCAAAGGAATCAATAGGATCCTTAACTGGATCATACAAAATACATTTCTCTTACATATTTTCATTTCCTAGCAGCCACTCAGGCATCTTACAAATTCAACATGTTTAATTTAAAAACAGGATCAAAGAGGAAGGGGGGGGGACTCTACTTTGAAAAACCCATTTAGGATTAGGACAATTAAGGGAACTCTTATATATCACCTATAATAGTATTATAATAGCTGTTGCCTCCATCATTTGTTCATTCTGATCTCAATCCACAATCATTTAATTGTGCGTGTGTGAGTATGTGTGTGTCTATATGCATGTGTGTGTGTGTGTGTGTGCGCGCACGCATATGATCATATAATACTGTACTCCAAGCATCTGAAAAAGGCTGTATCTGCACTGAAGAAATAATCCAATTTGGCACCACTTTGACTACCATGGCTCAATGCTATGGAATCCTGGGAACTGTAGTTTCTTGTGGCACCAGAGCTCTCTGACAGAGAAGGCTAACACAAAACTCACAAAACTATAATTCCCAGAATCCCATAGCATTGAGCCAGGGCAGTTACAGTGGTGTCAGATGAGATGATTTCTGCAGTGCAAATGCAGCCGAAAGGAATCACAACCCACAGAAGCTGATGCTGAAATAAAACCCTTAAGTCTTTACTTGCTTTATTATTATTAGCTGCCTTTGACTCACAGCAACGCTGTGGATGAGCCACCTCCAAACCCCTCTATCCTCCATTGCTCTGCTCAGGTTCCCTTGATTCAGCCCCATAACCTCCTGAATTATGCCTAGCCATTTGGCATGCGGCCTTCCTCTCTTTCTTCTCCCTTCTACCTTTCCTAGCATTACTCTCCTTCTTAATGATTCATGCCTCCTCATGATGTGGCCAAAATATAACAGACTCAGTTTAGTCATTTTGGCTTCTGGGGAGATTTCAGGCTTGGTCTGTTCTCGGACCCATTTGTTTGTCTTTTTGACTGTCTGCGGTATCCTCAGCCCTCTTCTCCAGCACCACTTTCTTATGCACTTCCATTACTGCCCAGCTCTCACAGCCGTACATGGCAACAGGGGATACAATGGACTGGACATTAGTGCTCAGTTGTATATCCTTAGACTTTAGGACCTTGCCCAGTCCCTTCATGGCTACTCTTCCCATTCATAGTCTTGTTTCGATTTCTTGACTGCAGTTTCCCATTCTGATCAATGGTTGCTCCAAGATACAAGAAACCTTTTAACTTCCTCAATATCTAGGTAGGATTTATGTAGATCTTCCCTAGACATTATTTTTGTTTTCTTTATGTTCAGTAACAAGGCTGCCTTTGCAATTTCTTCCTTGACCTTCCTTAGTCATTGTTCCAAGTCCGTGGTGTTTTACAATAGTAGTATTGTATCGTCCATGTATCTTAAGATTGCTGATGTCCTTCCTCTTATCTTCCCTCCTCCTTTTCAAACCAGCTCTTCATTTATTTTCTGCATGTAAACTGAACAGTTGGGGTGATAAGAGGCAGCCTTTTTCCAATTGAGAACTACAGTGGTACCCCGGGATACGAATGCGCCGCCTTACGAAATTTCCGGGTTACGAAAAAAATCCATTGAAAAAAACTGTTCCGGGTTACGAAGGTTATTTCGGGTTAGGAAAAAAAATTTGGTGCTTTTCGGCGCTATTTCGCACGAAATCGCGGCTTTTCCCCATTAGCGCCTATGGCTTTTTCGGCTAGCGAAAGATTTCGGGTTACGAAAGCGGCGGCGGAACGAATTATTTTCGTAACCCGGGGTACCACTGTATTCTGTTTCTCCATGTTCTGTTCTGACGGAAGCCTCTTGTCCTGAGTACAGATTCCTCATCAGGAATATCAGATGTCTTGGCACTCCCATGGCTTTAAGGGCTTTTCATAGCCTTTCATGATCTATGCAGTCTAAGGTTTGCTATAGTGACCAGTGTTTCTTCCAAGTGGTTTGGACTTTACTGGTCAGTAAACAGGAAAGCTGTAATCCTGGGAACAAGTTTAGGAAACGCTGCTATAGTCTATTAAGCAGACAGTGATTTCCCCCCTGGAATGCCTCTGTACAGTCACACAACTACAAATCAAAGAATTCAATACCACTGAGAGCCATGGCAATTAAAGGTGGACAATTTCTGCAGTGTAGATGCAACCAAAATGAATTACAACTCATAGAGTTGGGAGAGACCTCAAGGGCCATCCAGTCCAACCCCATTCTGCCATGCAGGAACTCTCAGTCAAAGCATCCCTGACAGATGGCCATCCAGCCTCTGCTTAAAGACCTCCAAGGAAGGACACTCCACCAAAATCTCCAAGGGAGTTTGTTCCACTGTCAAACAGCCCTTTCTGTCAGGAGGTCCCTCCTAATGTTGAGCTGGAATCCCCTTTCCTGTACTTTGTACCCATAGTCCCCGGAGCAGCAGAAAACAAGCTTGCTCCCTCCTCAATATGACATCCCTTCAAATATTTAAACAGGGCAATCATACCACCTCTTAACCTTCTCTTCTCCAGGCTAAACATCCCTAGTTCCCTAAGTCCTTCCACATAGGGCTTCATGGTTTCCATATCCTATATAAAAAATTGTGCTTTAGACTCTAGAATGGCCTTTCCTCTTCTGTGAAGAACACTGCGACATCTCCAAAGGTGATCTGCAATAGAAAATAGCCCTCATCTGGAGAGTGATTAAGGAGGGAACCACATAGTGAATCCCAAATATGATTTGATCACTTCAGGATATCAATAGAGTGGGACAAATTGGAATATCCTCCCCTCTCTTTTCCTTAGCTCCCTGGATCTTCAAGAAAGGGGTGAGAAGGAAAAGACAAGGCCACAATCTGGTCATCTAGATTTCTTGTGTGATGGGAGACTTTTTTTAGCACATGAAAAGTTTTCCATGTAGGTCCTGACAATCTGCTTTACTAAAGTGTTTTAAGTCTAGGGAAGCCTCTCCCAAACATCCAATTTTTATTATTTATGTATTTGATTTCCAGTCTGTTTGGTCAAGTTCTTTTTGGAGGCAGAGAACACTAGAGAGCCCTCTTTCCTTCCTTGACAATAAAAATAGGAAAACCACATATTGAATCATTAGGAATGGCTTCCTTTCATGATGGCTCCAAAACCAGGAGCCTCACTGCATCAAAATGGGAGACAAGCCCTGTCTCAAAGCCATGGGTTCAATGCTCTTTTAGGAATAGAAGAAGTCCTCCTGAGGACACTCTGAGGGCTGCCATTGGCTGAAGTCCCTGTCCCTTCCACCATCCCTAGCCCTGATTGGCTGGAAACCCACTCCCTCCCACATCCCACACAGAATGACATCACTGCTACGGAAGGCTCTCTTGACCAATCAGAGAGCAAGATGAAGGTTCTTCTGGAAGCTTCCGTGAGAAGGAGATATAAGGCCTGAGAGACCAAGAGACAGTTGGGGGAATTGTGTCAGTTGGAGATCGAGAGAGAGAGAGTTAAAGAGCGGATCTTGGAAGTTAGTCTCAGAATTGGACGTTTAGATCTATTTATTTCTTTAATATCTTGTATGAATTGAATATTATATACTTACAAATATTGTTCCTGCAAGATTCTTAATATCTTGTAGGACTTATATTTTAGTTACATTTTATTATCTATAGTAACTATCTCCTTGGAGTATCTACTACTCAACACTCCTTTTACACGTGTCTTGGATCGGTTGATGCTTGGAAGATCAGTAAAGAAGTAGAAATAAGGTTCCTTAACTGGTCCCAGTGTAGGTTAAGGGAAATCCTTTTATAATTCACTGGATGGAGGCAGCGTGATTTAAGGAAGTTAAGTGTCTCCTGGGCTAAGAGCCAAAATGTCTAAATGTCTAATTAACAATTTGGTTGAAGAGAGGGGTACAAATTATTATTATTATTATTATTATTATTATTATTATTATTATTTCAGGGCCGCAGTTTGGCTGCTTGGACCACCGGAGATCATCACAGAGAGTCAGTTGGAAAAGCCCATCTCATTCCAGAAAATAAAGGTCCTTGAGGAGTTTGCATTCTACGTCTTTCTGTAATAATAGCTACAAAACTGATAATAGCATTTGGGACATTTAGTCTTTTAAAAACAAATATGGCAGATTTAAATGCTGCTTTAAAACCTCTTTCCATCTGCCAGCTTTGTGCTGGTTTTGGGGGGAAATGAGAAAGTGTTGGGAGGGAGGGACTGCCAACAGAATTAGGAGATGCATTGCAGGCTATGGACAGTTTGCGGCCAAGAAAGGTCCAAAACACACAGCAGCAATAATCCAGTCTGAGAGCGCTTTAACGGCCCTGGCCCAGTGCTAGGGAATCCTGGGAAATGGAGTTTATTGTGGTCCCAGAGCCCTCTGACAGAGAAGGCTCAATGTCTCACAAAACTACATATCCTACAATACCCTAGCACTGAGCCAGGGCAGTTAAAGCAATCTCAGATTGGATTATTGCTGCCATGTGTTATGGACTTAGGTGACCCTTGGCAAGTCACACTCTCTCAGCCTCAGAGGATGGCAATGGCAATCCCTCTCTGAAGAAACTTACCAAGGAAACCCCATGATAAGGTTGCCTTAAGGTCGCCATAAGTTGGAAACGACTTGAAGATACACATGAAGAACAGAAAAAAGTCTGCACTTATTTCTCAGGTTGTACATGGGAATGGGAGGCAGTGTGGTGCAGTGGTTTGAGTGTTGGGTTACAACTCTGGAGGCCAGGGTCCAGTGCCCCACTCTTCCATGAAACCATCTGGGTCCCTTGGGCAAGAAGTCACACTCTCTCAGCCTCAGGGAAAGGCAATGGCAAACCTCCTCTGAACAGCTCTTGCCAAGAAAACTCCTGGAGATGCTCCCCAGAAGTCGGCAATCACTTGGAGCCATTCCACAAAAAACTACAAAGCCTCAAGAAAGAGCCAGCGTGGTTTAGTGGCTGGAGCACTGGACTATATAACCCTGGAGACCAGAGTTTGAATGCCCTCTTGGCCACAGAAACCCACTGAGTGACCTTAGGCAAGAAGTCACCCTCTCTCAGCCTCAGAAGGAGGCACTTGCAAAACCACTTCTGAACAAATCTTGCCAAGAAAAGCTCATGAAGAATTTCCCTTAGGGTTGCCATAAGTCAGAAACAACTTGGAGGCACACAACAACAACAAGAGGAGTAACACCACTAGCAGGGCTTAATCACACCTCACAAGACAGATAGGGAGAAAGAAATAAAGAAACACAGACAGACATGTCAGTTGTAGTCCTTGTTTCAGAGGGATTGGAGGGGCCTTACTGCAGGGCAGGACCCCTCCTCTTTCTGGCCCTGTGGATGCTGGGAGATCAAGTCCAGGAAATACACTGCAAATCCCATTGGCAAGAGAAAAGGCTACTACTGTCTTTCAGATCCCGTTTGTCCCAAATCCTTTATGAAGCCAGAAACCCCTTTATTAGTTAGTGAACCCCAAATATCTCAGGAAGGCTCTCTATCTCCCAAGACCCCCTCCCTCCAGGACCTCCTTTCTCTCTTCCCCTTAGTCTCTCTCTCTCTCTCTCTCTCTCTCTCTCTCTCTCTCCCTCCCTCCCTCTCCCTGAAGGCCTCAAACTGACAACTGCCAAACGCTGAGGCAGAGGCAGCCATTTTGTGTTCTGGAAGCCATTTTGTGTTCTGGAAGCCATTTTGTGTTCCAGTGGCCATTTTGTGTTCTGGCAGCCATTTTGTGCTGCTTGTGATTGTGGGGAATATTGTTCCAGAACCTTCTCTGAGGCCTCAGTTGAACAGAGGTCTCTCTTTCTCTTCTGAGGCTCCAGAGAGAGAAGGAGGCCAGGCTCCTTGGGCCAAAAGGAAGGAAGTGTGTCCCGTTGTGTGTATTTTGTGTGTCTCATACAGTTGTGCTCCTTCTGGGGAACATGGGTTTTAAAAGGGATCAGAAATTGGGAGGATAGTTTTAATACAAGCCTTATTATTCTTCTTCACAAACATTGGGCTTTGGCTACTATCCCTGTTTTTAATAACTGTTTTTATAACTGTCCAGTAATTTAATGGTATTTTATTTTGGATGGGAATGTTAGGAAGGGTTTGGGATATCATGAAACATGTTTTTATTGTATTGTATGGATATTTTTTTTATTGTAAACTGTTAAAAGGTGGCCATTCTTGTGTAGTAATTGTCTTGTGTTAACTCCCACAACATCCTTGTAAGGTAGGCTTTGTAGGATCCTAGGGCTGGAAGGGAGCCCCAAGGGCCAAACAGTCAGCCCCATTCTGCCCTCCAAGTCCTCCGAAGAGATGGCCATCCAGCCAGAGACTCCTCCAATGCTCTTCGAGGCAGCGTCTCCCATAGATTTGCTGAGAGTTCATGGGGCCCACAGTCCCTAGGGACCCCACTGATTTGACCCCATCCCCTGCCAAGGTGGGAAATGCTATATATTAGGTATTTTTCCACAAAACCAAAGCAGAGGAAAAGCTTTCTTTAAAACATTATCTCTCACGAAATGTATGAACAGAAATCCTCAGCCCCCCCCCCCTTGAACTGGGCCTTCTCCGTAAGACTGTTTTGGGGCAGAAGTGGGGCTGTGCCACAGGAGAGGTGATCAATGCAGGGAGGATTCAGAAGACAAAATGCCAGCAGCCGCTTTGTATCTCTGCACCCACTGGGAAGGAAATATAACCCAGTGGTTGGAGCAGCTGCTTTGCATGGAGAAACTCTGAAGGTCTGGCTTCCCAGCCTCTCCCTCCCTTTTCTGGACCCTAACACTACCCCTGGAGACCCATGGCTGGCCCTCCCTCTGGACCACATCCCCTTATCGGGGAAGAGACCCTCAAGCAGGGTGACCAGATGTCCTCCCCACAAAGGAGGACAGGGCACTGCAAAGTGGAAGATATTCAAGGAAAATGGAGAGCGTGACCAAATAAAAGCTAAAAACCTTCAGAGAAATGTACATTCATGCTTCTTAGTCAGGCTAAAAACAGATGACCTTTTGGGCCTCCTCCTGGACAGCAGGCTGAAATGTAGGACATGTCCTGGGAAAGGAAGACAACTGGTCAGCCTGCCCTCAAGGACCTGCCTGCATTTAAACTGCCATTTCTGCTTCCCCCTGAAAATACCTTTCCTTCTCCACAAAGTCCTCCAGCAAGATTTCCTCCTTTGCTTTGGCTCAGGAGGAGAAGGCAAAGCAAGGCCTTGCAGAGATTGTTGGACTGCAGTTCCCAGCATCCCCCACCAGTGCATCCCTCAGACCCCTATGGAGCCCTCTCTCCTGCTCCAGGAGAGCCTTGGTATCCCCCCAGGACTCAGGACAAGGCAGTCTCTGGGAGCAAAGAAAGGGCAACTTTATCCATAGGATCCCAACATTTATAAGCTTGACTGGAAATTTTCATGTACATTATTCATATTCCCATGACTTCATTTAGTGTGTATTTTAACAATCAACAATAGAGCCTTTAATTTATTCCTCTTTAGTTAGTCCCTTTACATAAAATGCACCAAAAGGGAGGCATCTCATTCTGGGAAGTGCAGTCTCCAACAGTCCTGCAGCTGGAACTGTATCGGTCTGAAATCCTCAGTTGCTCAAGGCTGCTTCTCAATGGTCAGGACTCTGTAGTAGGTCTGTAGTAGGGGACCCAATCTACTCCTGTCAGTCCCATAGATATTGATCTGCTCATGCTGTATTGATTTTGTGCTGCCTATGTGTTGAAGGCAGTGGTTTGATGGGGAGAGAATATTAATATCTTTTACTATTCATTGTACTGAGGTAGAGGGATCAGGTTTCTACTTTCAATAGAAGCATCAGGATAATTTTCAGGTGTTGTTGTGGTTTGGAAATCATGTTTGGGCTCCCTTCCTATTTTGGGGCCCTTTCATCCTCCATTATGGGTTACCTGAAGGCCTCCAACTGCCAAGCAGCAGAGGTGGCCATTTTGTGTTCTAGCGGCCATTTTGTGTTGCTTGTGACTGTGGGAATAATGTTCCAGAACCTTCTCTGAGGCCTCTTCAGTTGAACCGAGAGGCTCCTGTTTCTCTCCCTGAGAAGAAGGAGACCAGGCTCCTTGGGCCAAAAGAAAGGAAGTGTGTCATTTTGTGTGTCTTTTCTGAGAGGGTTTTCTTACACAGCTCTGCTTCTACTGGGGAACATGGGTTTTAAAAGGGATTAGAAATGGGAGGGATGGTTTTAATAGAAGCCTTGTTATTATTCCCAAACATCGGGCTTTGTCTTCTAAGAAGAGGCTTGCCCCCAAAACTAGCCCAAACGTAGCTCCTTTGGGAGGTTTTAAAAGTCTCCTCAGTTTCCTTATTAAGAGATTTTCAGGCAAGAAGGAAGGTGCCAAACCAGACCATCTCATATTATTACCAAATAAACATAGAAACAAACAAGAACAACAAAAATAAGGATTAGACAGATAAGCAGACTGCTTTTTTTTAAAGGAAAACCGTTATTAGGAAGGTAAAAACAAGTCTTGGGTGCTTCTGCCCTTTTACAACTGACTCAGGCTGTATCTGCACTACAGAAATAATCCAGTTCTAAAGTGTGTTAACTCTCCTGGCTCCATCCTATGGAATCCTGGGATTTGTAGTGGTGTCAAGTGGTGTCAAAGTATCTTATTTCTGCAGTGTGGATGCAGCCTTGGGAAAGGGACTGATGATGGGGGAGAGCACTGAGGTTTCAGCAGATGATTTATTTATTTATTTATGATGCACTCATTTCACAACTAGCTGCAGGGACATAACCAGGGCCCTCTCCAATTCCCCATCCCCTCATCCTTCACCACTCTAATAAAGCATGGAGTATCTTTTGTGTAGGGGATCTGCGGTGAATCTATGCTAGGTCCAGGGGGCTTTGTTTGGAAGAGAGGGGGGAAGGGGATATCCACCTCTGCATTGGCCCAAAGGAGGCATATATCACTTGCGTATCTCACCAGCAGGATGCTGTTCTCTTTAGTCAACATTATTTCCTGTTCTAAATCAGAGTCTGATTTGCCACTAATGTATTGTTTTTATCCATTAGGAAGAGCTTTCTTAATTGTCTGTAAAAGAACCATGAAAGATTATAACCCTGATCATTAGGATCTTCTCGTGTTTTTATTCTATAACCAGTTCTATCTATTTGGATTATTTCTTTATAGGAGATCCAATTTGTGTCCTTTTTTGAATCTCTGGTCTCTTTTCGCAGGAACTTCATCTCGGCCCCCTTGGACACAGCTTTGGGGCACCTTTTGCTGGAAGTGACCCAAGTGCAAGACCACCAGGACCCCTGCCCACCTGATGGCCGACACAGAGGCCAAGCGGAGGGAGTTGGGCTCGAACAGAAAGAGGATGCAGAGATACAAGAACTCTTTGGTGAGTTGAGGTTCTTGACTATTAATTTCATCTGTGTCACTGCTGGGCCAGCTCTTGAAAGCAGGAGCAGAACATACTCTCCCAATTTAGCAGAGACAGTTCTGGTTAATCCTCTGTCACCCCACTTTTTCAGGGGCTTTTTAAAATGTCTTTTTAAAATGCTCTCTTATCCTCCCACTTCAATTCCTGAGTGCCATTCAGTTTGCACCCCATCAACTCAAAAGTGGGGAAAGGAAAGGAAAGTAGGAAGCGAGGTATTGCCCTTCCCAGGAGGCTGAAGCAAATGCAAATTGCTGTGCTCTTCCTAGCTTGTGTGATCTTCTTCAACAACTTTGGCCATCTCCACCGCCTTCTAGATTGCTTATCCACATGTGTATTGCTTTTCCAATCTGTGAAAAGTTGAGGGATATGGGAGAACATCTCTGGTTCTAAATATGGGGTGGGCCCAGTGGCCCTCGAGCCCAGAGTGTTTCCCACAAATGTTTTTTAATAATGACATTTGGTTCTAAAATTTGGCAAGAAATGGCTAAATGCACCATAATTCTTTTGTGGTTAAATATACTATATGTGTTAGGATAGTCAGTATCTTAATCCATCCTCAGTATTCCAGACATGGCCTAAATTATATTTTTTATTATATTGAAAGGATTCAATACAAACTGATCTCACAGGCAGTAGCTTTTTTCTTGTGGACAACATTTAAAATTTATTTCCTGAATTCTGAAGTGATCAAATAATATTTGGATGCACCATGTGCTTTCCTTCCCTTTTGCTTAGTCACTCTGTGAATGAGGGCTATTTTCTGTTGCAGGTGACCTTTGCGGATGTTGCTGTATATTTCACTGAAGATGAATGGAAACTGTTGACAAAGAAGCAGAGACTGATGTACAATTATATAATGATGGAGAATTATGAGAACGTGGACTCTGTGGGTAAGGAACCGGAATCCACTAGCATTACAGAATCATAGAGTTGGAATAGACCACAAGGGCCATCCAGTTCAACCCTCTTCTGCCATGCAGGAATACACATTCCAAGCACCATCCAGCCTCTGTTTAAAGACCTCCAAAGAAGAGGACTCCACTAAACTGTAAGGGAGTATATTCCACTGTGGAAGAGCTCTTACTACATAATTTATTACGGCACACAACAGTATGGCAGTGGGGAAGGGGAAAAGTTCAGTAGATCTTCATTCTCCCACTTCACCATAGAAATTCACTGGCTGACCTTGGGCAAGTCACTTGCTCTCAGCTTCAACTGCAAGTCCTAGGTATTCCTTCATGGTAGGTTTTATCCATGGCAGAATTCCTGCTATTGCAATCCAACCTGCCCCTTCTTCTCTTTTGTGAGAGTCACACTCTCTCAGCCTCAGAGGCAGTACATGGCCAACTCTCTCTCTGCACCTCTCCCATGGTGATGGTAAGGGCCAAACCTATCATGCAATGATAACAATAATGGTAATAATAGGTAAGGAGAGTGCAGAACATCCATGAGTGAGAGAGTGTGACTTACCCAATGTCACCCTGTGGATTTACATGGCTAAGCTGAGATTAGAACTCTAGCCTCCCAGTTCACCATAGAAATTTACTGGTATTCCTTCATGGTAGGTTTTATCCATGGCAGAATTCCTGCCATCGCACCCCACTCTGCTCCTTCTTGAGGATTCCTGCTTGGCAGAAGAGCATTGCCACTTGGCACCCCACCCCTCCCCTCCTCTTCTGTGAGGGTCACACTGTGTCAGCTTCAGGGGCATCCCATGGCAAAACTCCTCTTTATGCCAAGAAAACCCTCGGTTTGTCCCATCTTCCAGTGCCTGATGTTGAACAGAGGTCAGACTACATGTCCTCTAGGATACCATGTATTCCTATATATTACTTCAAAGAAGAAGGAGGTTGGACTGGATGGTCCTTGAGGGTCCCCTCAACTCTACCATTTCTTGTTGGGGCTTTGATCACAGTTTATTTGTTGAGACTGGGCTCCCCCCCCCCTTTTGTGTGTGTGCCTTCAGGTTTTTTTAAGCATAGGAATGTTCTTTAAACATCTGCCAAACTTCCTTTTGACATGGTAATTGAGTTTGAAATGCAAAGTAATTAGTGTAATTATTCGACTTTTCTTTTATTGTCATTCGAGAAATCTGTGAAAAATATTTCGCTAGCTGCTGGACGGGAGAGAAGAAATCACCTTTTGGAAGGGGGACTTGTGGAACGAATATTTTTTAAAGAAATTCTCATCAAGTTCTCAATGATCGAGAAGAAAAACATGGATTTCTCCAATCACTAGTTACCTACTCCTAATAATGCAAATATTTGCAAGCTCTCCTCTCCGAGTTCCATGAACTTGACTATCTCTTGTACACACAACTCCAATCCACACCAATCCGCATGTGAGCTGTATAATGTATTGGTTGTGAGTCATCTCCTGGTGCCAAACAGCATGAAGCATCCTCTGTAGTTAGCTTGCATCATGCCTTGGGCTCTGACTCAGGACTCTATGGCAGTCTCACAGGATATGATGTCACCTGTCAGTCAAAATATTTCTACACATGTTTAATAGAATATCCTTTGTCTGACTATCTGCTTCCACTGATTCCCTTAAGGAAATTTCCCTCCAATCTCTTCTTTGTTAACTCCTATTAAGTAAGTATACAATCGTTCTATGGATTTAGGGGCATAAGCAGCAGGGCCATGCTTAGGTTACTCACAGAAACTTTCTTAATTTTATCTCTAATAAGGAAGGATTAATGAGGTCTAAATCATGGGATAACACCCTCCTCTCTTAACTCTGATTTTCAGTCTCATCTGTGCTTGTCTTTCTTTACAGAAGAACACTTGAGTCATGAGACAGTCCACACAGGAAAGAAGTCACATAAATGCCAGCATTGTGGGAAATGTTTTTCTACGAAGTCACACCTAGTGACACATCAGAGAGTCCACACAGGAGAGAAGCCATACAAATGCCAGCATTGTGGGAAATGTTTTTGTACGAAGTCATACCTAGTGATACATCAGAGAGTCCACACTGGACAGGAGCCATACAAATGCCAGCATTGTGGGAAATGTTTTTGTACGAAGTCATACCTAGTGATACATCAGAGAGTCCACACTGGACAGGAGCCATACAAATGCCAGCATTGTGGGAAATGTTTTTGTACGAAGTCATACCTGGTGATACACAAGAGAATCCACACAGGAGAGAAGCCATACAAATGCCAGCATTGTGGGAAATGTTTTTGTACGAAGTCATACCTAGTGATACATCAGAGAGTCCACACAGGAGAGAAGCCATACAAATGCCAGCATTGTGGGAAATGTTTTTCTCAGAAGTCAAACCTAGAGACACATCAGAGAGTCCACACAGGAGAGAAGCCACACAAATCCCACTAGT
>JACSCI010000866.1:0-23875 GCA_016801065.1 Sceloporus tristichus
ATTTCTTCATTGTCTAGGTAGAATTTGTCAAGATGCTCTATTGTCATTATTTTTCTTTTCCTTATGTTCAACAGTAGGCCTGCCTTTGCACTTTCTTCCTTGACCTTCCTTAGTAGTTGATCCAGGTTTGTGATGTTTTCTGCTAGTACTATGGTGTCGTCAGCATATCTTAGATTGCTGATATTCCTTCCTGCTATTTTCACTCATCCTCCTTCTTTGCCCAAGCCTGCTTTTCTTATAATATGGTCTGCATATGGACTCTATTAAGGAGACCATGAGTGTGAGTCTGTAGGACCTAAGCAGAGCAGTGGAGGACAGGGAATCTTAGAGATATCTCATCAACAGGGTCACCACGGGTTGAGATCGACTTGAGAGCAGTTAACAACAAACAAAAATTCTTTCCATCCCTAATATACATTTAAAATAATCAGGGGGTAGCCAGACGATTTTTCATTTTTTTAAATGTATGTAAGTTTCCATTCACATTTTTGTACTATTTTGGGTGTGGTGTGACATTTGTAGTTATTTCACAGTTGCATAAGCAGAGTTCTGCTAGCATGGGATGTGATTTTCCATTCTTGGATGGTATAATTAGTATCTTCATTGTACCAGCTGAATTACTGGGATTGCAGAAAAGAAAATGTACTTTCAGATACTCAGTAGGTTGCACAGTATTGATATTCAGTTGCATATGTTTTTCTTCTGACATAATGTAGTAATGGGATATGTAATAATAATAATAATAATAATAATAATAATAATAATAATAATAATAGGATTTATTTATATACCACCCAATCACTAGGAATCCGAGCGGTTTACAACAGAGTGGATAATAGACGGTTCCCTGCCCTCAGGCTTATAATCTAAAAGACACGACACAAAAGAAGAAGGGAATGGTGAGGAGGGGAGGGGGTCAGGTCCAGCATTCTTCTCTCCCTCTGATGCCTGGACCAAGGCAGATGGACCGGAGGGAGGGCTCTTCTTCTTCAGGCTAGCCCTGGTGGAGCTAGCCTGCCTCTCTCTCCCTCAAGATGGAGGATGAAGGGAGGGCTTGTCTTCTTCCAGGCAGGCCTGTAGTAGCAATAGTATGTTTTTGGAATGTTGTAGAATTGTGCTTTAGAACTGTGAGCTCAGTCCAGGTGTTGAGCTAAGCCAGAAAACAAGGTGAGCATGTTCAAAGTAATTTGAGTGTGTGTGTCTGGAAACAAAAGGGGTGGTGTGATGAAAGCAGGATAAATGTGTTTGTTAAATTTAATGAATAAGAATTAAGCCCACCAGAAGTCTGAATTATAGAATCATAGAATCATAGAGCTGGCAGAAACCACAAGAGCCGTCATGTTTAATCCCATGCCATGCAGGAATACACAATCAAATCATCCCTGACAGATGGCCATCCAACCTCTGTTTAAAAATCTCCAAAGAAGGAAATTCTTTATGTCATATTATTATTATATTATATTATGGCACTTTACAGAGCACACAAAAAGGGCACTCTGCCGGCCCCCATGTTTGCTGTGCGAGGGAACCACAGCGGACAAACCGCGCAATTCCCTGGCGCAGCAAAAAGAACGTGCAAAATGTGGTTTCTTTTTGTGGCGCGGTTATGATGCTGCAAGGCGTCAATGGCATGCTTGCGGTGTCATAACCGTGCTGCAACATGCGGACGCTAAGCGTCCGTGACATCAAAATGGCAGTGCCCATCTGTATAGGGTGCCGCCATTTTGACGTACCCAGTACATCCTAGGGGTGAGGCCTGATTGGATGCTGCATCCTCGGCCAACCCCTAGGATGTACTGGGGGCGTGGCAAAGGCCCGTGTAGAACGGGCCCATATTATGTATTATGTGCAGTTTAATTATGTAGGGAGCCAATATGGTGTAGTGGTTTGAGTGCTGGACTATGACTCTGGGGACCACAGTTCAGAGTGCTTGCTCAGTCATGTAAACGCACTGGGTGACCTTGAGCAAGTCACACTCTCTCAGCCTCAGAGGATAGCAATGGCAACCTCTTTCCAAAGAAACTTGCTAGGAAAACCCCATAACAGTTTCACTTTAGGGCTGCTGTAAGTCGGAAATGACTTGAAGGCACCCAACAACAACACTTGATGCTTAGTTCTGACAATGAAAGTCATCAGACTGGATCTATAGTTTTCTTAATAAAGGTTTCTTAGGTTTTACTACTGAGCTTGAGTTTCCAAACTTTGGCATCCTGCTGAACTTGACTGGTGGTGCTATACAATCACCACTTAACCAAGCAAGTGAAAGTTTGCATGGCACAGGTGTAAGGTACAATATCGCCTATGTGTCTCCATCATGACAAAATAAGGAAAACTCTATGAAAAATGATGTGATGTAGAGGAGGTAGGTGAAGCTTTGTTTTTGTTGTTGTTGTTGATTGAGATCTCTCTCATGTAATCTGGGACAAGAATTTCACCAGCACTTTCAAAACACTGCGTTTAAAGAGAGGAATTTTGTAAGGCCATTGAAGTTATATAGTCGATAATCTCCATTTAGTTGTGTTTCTCGTAGATTTTCTGCTGCTGTGAGGGATAGGCATATGCTGATTGTCATCTGAGTCTCCCTCTTTCCAATTTCCCTGTTCACGCTGAGTAGTCTAGCTTAATTTTCTGTTTGCTTTTCCTTTTAATTTGTTAATTTGTCTGTTCAATGTCTCACTGCGCTTAGACTAGTGAAACTTACTCTCCTAGACTGCTAGTGCACCCTGCTTCTGCTGCTGCTGCCGTTTCTCTTGTTATTTAAGAGGCGGATGGAAGGCAGTCCATCTGAACCACCACAAGAAAGGTAATTTTGAATGGGAAATGATTTAGGATAGCTATCTGCCTTCTCTATAGGGAACAAATTAGCAGCACTAAATTACCTGGGTGCTACAGAACTAGCTACTTTACAGACACCTTAAAGAAGCAGCACCTAGAAGTCTAGCTCAGGACAGAGGAATCAAAGTCCTAGCAGCCAAAGAGCAGAACAAGATAGATAGTGTTGGAACAAAAAAATCTCCTAGCAAGAGCTATTTTCAAACTCTCCCCACTCCCAAAAGACTTAAGCTGGCAATCTTAGAAAAGTTCACATGGATTAATTATGGGCCATTAAGAGGAAAGTTTCCAGTTTCAGCCCAAATACTTTAATGGAGAACATGAGGATTCACTGGGGGATGTTATTGGTGAGAATGCTAGAAATGCATTCTCTCATCATATCCCTAAAGGTAAAGGTAAAGGTTAAGATAAAGGTAAAGATTTCCCCTTGATATGAATGTTTAGTCACAACCAACTGTTGGGAGTGGTGTTCATCTCCATTACTAAACCAAGAGACAGCATTGTCCAAAGATGACTCCAGTGGTCATGTGGCCAGCACAATTGCACAGAACACTGTTACTTTCCCATCAAAGTGGTACTTTTTTTATTTATTTGCATTTGCATGCTTTTGAACTGTTAGGTTGGAAGAAGCTGGGATTAGTGATGGGAGCTCACCCCATCAAGTGGTGCTTGGGCCTCAAATTGCCAACTCTCAGACCTTATGATTGTCAGAACTGATGTTTTAAGCACTAAGCAACCACATCCCATCATCATATCCCTACTCTCTCATTTTGAACCAGAAAATCTCATAAATTGGATTGCAGTTAAATAAAAAGGGGGCACATATTGTCAAATAAGCTGCCATTTCACTAGCAATAATCATCAGCATATACAGTATATGAAATAAATTTTAAAGGATTTAGTTGACTATTTCATTTCCATACCACAAAGGATTTTGAATTTGTATTGACAGTCTCACATATCGATGACATACACGTATATGTCTGTCCCTGGTTTCCACTCCACTATATGAATCAATTAGTCTCAAAAGTGCTACAAGATCTCTTTACTTACAGAATCTTGTCTTTACTTTCCATTTCTCATGAGAAAGCCCTGAGAAAAAACCTCTCTCAGAAATTTGCATGTTCATGTGTCAGGCAAAGGTCTGCCTTTTGAACCACCACTAATTGTTTACACTAACACCATACCTCCCATCATTCCAACTGAACCTGAATAAAACATGTTATACAACTCTAATGCTCCTAAAATTCTAAAATACAATTATAATACTATAATAACCAATTTAATACACTTTTACATGACAACAACACCCATCTTATGGCAGAATATGCCAGATTCTGAAGGGTGTGTGAAAAGAGAAAAATAATATGACCCCCAGTTTTGGTTCCCCAAGGCAAGTCAAAGTGGGAAGACTTGACATATGTGTTTATTTGAATTGTGGGTTCAAAATAGAATTGAATAGATGCAGATCTATCTAGACCAAATGAAGTTTGAATCCAAATCACCAAACCTGGTTCTGAGCTGGGGGCACACAGAGGTCTTGAATATAATACTCAAAGTATATTAAGCAGAGCTTGGGAGTTCCTTATTTGGACTACCACAATCCCCAGCCCCACCTGTAGACCATCCAGCCATCATTCAATTTCATCACACACACACATCTACTTATCTTCTGGTTTGAAACCTGAGTTTAAATGATACCATGTACATCCAGGCTCCGCAAACTAGAGAATTGGAAGCTAGGCCTGATGCATGACCAGACATGGTATAATCAAAGTATGAAATACAGATAAAGAAAATGGAGTGCCTGGGATCAGTAGTCATGCCCCACCTTATCCCAGTTGCATATTGCCTTGAACAGTATCAGCTCATTCCTATTTTGCCATGTATTCCTAGAGGTATATTCTGCTGTCTCCTTGTTAACAACATTAGTTGGCAGGTACTGATGTTCTTTTAATCTCTCATTTTACATATAGATGTCCCATCTATCTAAAACAAATAGGGTTTGACAATGGCCCCTGCTGCCACACAAAATGGACAAGGCCTATTCTCCCCTCACCTTGTTAATCTTCTGATTTAGGGGCTTTGTTCATTTGTTTAGAGTCCTTCAGTCAAAGAGTTTCCTGGAGCAGCTTACACATTGCTAATTTGACAACTCCCTGCCCTCTGGTTTATAATCATAGGCCTGTTACAGACTGCCAAAATAAAGCTGCTTCGGGTCTCTTTGGAGGTATGCTTTTTAAATGATGCATGCATCCTAAGAATCCGAAAGCTGCACCAAAAGCTGCACTCTGGTGCTTAGGAATGGAGTGTGGCTTTGGTGCGACCTCCAGACTCTTAGAACCCATGCATCATTTAAATAGCATACCACTAAAGAGACCCAAAGCAGCTTTATTTTGGCAGTCTGTAACAGGCCAAGTAAGACATGAGTCACAAGGAAAAGGGGATTGTAATGGAGGGAAGCTATTCAGTCCAGCTGATCCAGGCTGCTCTTCTTCTTCCTCAGAGGCCAAGCAAAACCAGTTGGCATATGGAAGGAGGGTCTAGCATCAGCTGTTGGGGCCAAGGCATGATGGAACTGTGTCTATCTCAGGGCTGTGGCACATTATTGAAGAAACTCTTCCGTTGGCCCCTCCTTTACAGCATGCTAAACCAGCCTAATGTAAGTGTTCGCAGACACATAAAGCACAATAACGAGTGATCAACTCCCGTCACACCCGATTGCCTCCTGACAGGAGATGGGCATGTAATTTATTCTCTCAGAAAAGAAAACAAGAAAAGCGACAATAAACTCGAAATCACAACAAGCTGAACCCCTATTAGAAAACTGCAAACAGGGCTTGCGGCCCATTCCTTTTACTGTGAAGTCAAAGGCTTTCATAGCCGGCATCCATAGTTTTTTGTGTGTTTTTCGGGCTATATGGCCATGTTCTAGAAGAGTTTATTCCTGACATTTCGCCAGCATCTGTGGCTGGCATCTTCAGAGAACTATTCTTTATACTTCTGGCCAAAGTAAAAGGTGGATATGATGGAAATAAAAGGTTTTTGGACTCAATTACACAAGACAGTTTTGGAATGGACTAATTTTTCACTGGAAAGGGTTGATGTTATTGTTTTATAGTCATTTGGATGTATCCTATGAGTTATTTCCTCTTAGAGTTCAACCACTGAATTGATTTTTGTGTGATGGGTCAACATTTATATAAATCCGATTGGTTCATTTGGTTTACACAAATTGGGATGCAGTGATTTGAACATTGGCCTATGACTCTGAAGTTTTGAACCCCAGCTCAACTGTGTATACCCACTGGGTGACCTTGGGCAAGTCACATTCTCTCAGCCTCCAAGGATGGCAAAGGCAAACTCACTCTGAACAAATTTTGCCAAGGAAACCCCTTGAGTGGTTCACCTTAGGGTCACCATAAGTCAGAAATGGCTTGAAGGCACTCAACAGCAATTAGGATGACAGAATTTCAGTCTTTTATCATGATTATTATTTGTAAGGTTTTTTTTGGGGGGGGGGGCTTCCATTTTAGGACTCCTGTTCTACACAAATTGCTGCACATAGCATTTGGAAATTTTGAAAATTTCCACAAGTAACCTAGGATCACATCCATTTGGGTTACACTTCTGATGGAAAAACTGCCTTTTTTTCTTTGTACAAAAATCCCGGCAACTTTGACTCTTCCAGAAAAGGCAACAGGGTCTGTGAATGTCTTCCAGTTTTCTTAAGATTTTTTTAAAAAAATTATTGTCAGCTTCATTTCAATTCAAAATTTAAAGATGTGTTCAACAATATTTTTTTTCAAGTATTTATCTTCAGTTTTGTAGGAACAATTTTTTCACCATGGCTGGTATTTTATTTATAACATGTGTCCTGTTATGTTAGTGTACATACTTTTCAGTCACTGGAGAAGGAGGTATCCGGAACCTTCTTGTGCAATGTTCCCTTTTCACATGACACCTCAACCTGAAATGCTTGGGATTGTTTTCATGGCTAGTCAGTTGCTCGGTGGCATGAGGTGTTGGACACCATCCAGGTGCGTAAGCCCCATGGGATTCATCCAGAGACAATGGATTTCCTTGAGACATACAAGCCTACATTCCTTCATATGGTCTACAAACTGTATTAGAGATGGTGTGATATTCCACAAGACCTTGCTTTCCCCTTTAAGATTCTGTTATTCTTCCCTGACACATGGAAGAACTGTGCTTAGAAACAGGGAACTGCACTTAGGAATAGCCTCCGAGCTCTTTCATAGGGTAGGTGCTAAAATCACTCCAGAAGTTTATAACACAGCATCTGGGGAGCACTCCAGCAAAAACAGAAGGTGATATTTATGTATTTATTTGATTAACATTATGTATTATTTTAATTATTTTGTTTGCTTTATTCCACGATCTATTGTCTTTCTTTTTTCATTCCTCCCTTTGGAGACATGTTTCTTGTACCCATTAGGAGGCACAACAGCTTAGAAATCTATTTTCCTCTCGGTTTAATCCTACTCTAATCCTTTTGAGCTATAAAGCTAGTAAAATGCCTCTGTTTTCCCCCTTCCTACTGTATATATTTACAGCTTCCATTCTAAATAACATTAGTGCTTTAGGATTTGCAATCACCATAAGTCCTTCTGTCGAAGGGGTGGGAGAGAGAGAGAGAGAGAGAGAGAGAGTCACCAAGAGAGAGAGAGAGAGAGAGAGAGAGAGAGAGAAAATCAAAGTCTCCAAACCCATGGAGAACAAGCCCATTGAACCTGGCACTCAAATGTCAAATCCATAGAAGAGCAATCAACGCTTTCATCCCTTTGACCATTTGGCTCTGTCACCTTCGCCGCTTGACTTGGTTGCACCTGCCGGTCTCGGGAACGTGGCATGTTGTGTCAGAAATTGCACTGGAAATGTTATTAAATTTGCCCTCCTGCTCATGTTCGGCCTCAGAATGGACTCAGAAAGCTCAGGCTTGCCATCAAAGCAAATTGCTTTTGCAGATTGGTAATTGGCATTAGGATGTTTCCTAACTCTCCCGATATTGTTACAGAATATAATCAGAGGGCAGCAGCGGCTTGTCTGGGACTGATTTATTACATACCAACACCAGAGGAGAGGCAACAGCAACTTTCTGTCATGGCTTGCTTTTCTTTTGGCGATTAGGCTCCTACAGTTTTAATCTGGAAATACAACAAAAATCATCATTGGTATTATCATACAAAGTGGTCTTTTGGAGAATTGTTCCATCCAAGCCCTCTGCTGTATACTCAGACTGTCGGCATCTCTCCAAAGTTTCCTGTGGTGCACTCTCCCACTTTGAGCTATTGCTTCTTACCTAAAAAGTTATTTCAACCGAAAGGCCCTGAAGATATTAGTGAAACTAGTTAGCACACCACTGCAATTTATATGTGTATATATAATATGTCAGTTATTGGCTGAGTTTGGGAGACATTGGAATTGCAAAATACTGAGGGTTAGCAGTAGGATTTGTATTTTGATGCAGCGTGAATCTACACAGTAGAAGTACTGCAGTTTGGCATCTCTTTCAGTACTGTAGCTCTGGCCTATGAAAACCTAAGACTTGCAGTTTTACAAGGTCTTTAACATTCTTTGCTACAAGATTCTGGTTCCTCACAAAACTACAGATCCCAAGCCCACTTCCTCTCCCTTTTTTTGAGAGGGAATTCAGAAGAAAATGGAGAAGTTGGACTTGCTTTGGAAGGAGTTCAGCCTGTTGAGATGGTCTGGAGAAAAATGGACCATGCCCTCCATGAAGTTGTCCATCCTTGTAGTTTGTTGTTGTTGTTGTTGGGTTCCCTCAAGCCATTTACAACTTTTTGGCAAAGCTAAAGATAACCTATCATGAGGTTTTCTTCACAAGATTTATTCAGAAGTGGGTTTGCCATTGCCTTCATCTGATGCTGAGAAAATCTTATTTGCCAGTGGGCTTCCATGGCTGACTGAGATTTTAGTCCTGGCCTCTAGGGTCATAGTCCAACACTCAAACACTACACCACACTGGTTTCAGGATGTTTATTACTAAACTGAACTTTTCCACCAGTTGGAGGTCTACTACAGAGAGTAAATAAATGTTCCTCACTTAAAATGCAGAATGTTCTGTAGCTACTTCTCCTCACAACTAAAGAGAGAAGTGTCCCAGCTGTGTTTTTAGGCCCTTTGAATACCATGAATACAAGATAACCTGTTGGGATTTTGGACTCATGAAGCAACTCTTCACACTTTTAAGAAAAGTGAATACGACACATCAAATTGTGCCTCTGGTGATATTCTGGGATGAATTTGGAAGTGTTTATTCAAGAGAAACATCTGGGGGGGTTCTTCTTATTTCTCAAGCTTTTGCACATCTTTAGGGTGCACCTATGGTCTTTTCTAGCAGCTATAATGCACATATTCTTCTTCAAGGTATAAGGCTTGGTTATTTGTGGACATTTTTAACAGTTGTGAAAGTCATCCCGCCTTTTGATAATTTTTGAAAGAGTGCTATTTACCCACACACTGTGACAGTAATACATTTTCTCATTGGCTCTGATCACTCATACAAATATTCCATAGAGAATCTCCTGCATTCTCAACTCATCTTCCTTCAGTGGCTTTGCTATGAAATCGAATCTGATAAGTTATGTAATGTTGTGATGTCATAATATTCATCAATGGTTCCCTGACTGACTTGAATCACTCTAAGAAGGAGAAAGAAGCTTCTTCAAGAAAATGTGGACTTATTGCAAGGAGGAAAAGGGAAAATATAGACTAGTAAAAAGACCCCTGTCCAGAAATAACACAGTGTCTCATCCCAAAAGCTATATTTTCTGGAAATCAAAATGAGCAAGCATTCAATGCAATCTGCTTTCTATAGTCATTGGTTTGGCCACATTTATAATAATAATAATATAATAATAATATTTATTTCTATACCGCCCTGTGGCAAAGCCAATCTGGGCAGTGAACAACATAAAAATTTACAGAATAAAATATACATAATATTTATACTCCCTTCCCCCCTTAAAAAATTATTTAACACTTAAATGTATTAAATTGGGACTATAACAATATATAATTATACTATCCTAAACTAAACCCCAAAACCCCCAGCAATCCTCACCATCAGGGGATGGGGCCACGAGAGGAATAAGGGAAATCGGGGAACCCGGGAGCCTAGGCCGGTTTTAATTTTTCCTGTTTAAAAACCTTAGTAGCTTCTTTCTTCTTACTTTCATGGTAACTTGTATATTATCCCCACACACATTTTTTAAAAATATAAATCCTCTCTCTGCCTCAAGTCTTTATTTCTTTTTTTTTCTTTCTTTCTTTTTCTCACCCTTTTTATTTGCCGTTAGGGAGACTCAGATAGGCTCAGTTTTCTTAATCCTCTTTATAAATTTAAAAAACCCAATTAAGTCTGCATAAAGTCACATTTTTTTACTGATGAAAATGCATCAGGCTTCCTGAAAGGGAATAATACTCTGAGCTTCTAGGAGAACTTTTCTTCTTTTTCCAAGGTTCTCAAATAACTGTAAAAACAATTAATTGATTGCATTGCATAGGCAGTATGCAAGCATGTAAAATACATAGGAAAGTATTGTATTTGTGGTATCACTGCTGCTGCTTGCATACATAAATAGCACTACCTGGCAGAGTTAGGGTTTGCATGTGGAAGGTCTGGCATTTCCAGTTAACAGGAGCAGATGGCAGACAATAGAAAGATTTCTGTCTGTACTCCCACAGAGGTACAGTTACTTGGAATACACAGTACTAGACTACATGGGCAAATAGCTTGGCATCATAGAAGACAATGTCTGGTTTTTCTTTGTGTCACATGACAATTGCATACATGTTAAACCAGGCTTGTAGAAGCTGTGACCACCAAAGCTAAACATAGTTCACCAGGGATAGTAGATCTCTACATACTTCATTGAACAAAGAGTGGCGGGGGGGATGGGGAGGGAGATGGGACTGAATAACACTTGATAGGCCACAAGGAGACATTGGATATGTAGCAAACAAGAGATGAGGTTTGGAACAAAAGGAGGATAGTGTTTAGATCAAGGAAAGTAATAGTGCTACTCTATCCTGCTTTAATCATACCTTACCTGAAATGCTGTGTCCAGTTCTGGGCATCACAATTCAAAAAGGATGTTGAGAAGCATGTCCAGAGGAGAGCAACCAAAATGGTGAAGGGTCTGGAAACCATGCCCTATGAGGAGCAGTTTAGGGGTGTGGGTACGTTTAGCCAAGAAAAAACAAGGTTAAGGGATGATTTGATAGCCGTGTTTAAATATTTGAAACATTGAAGAAAGAGCAATTGTTTTCTGCTGCTCTTGAGACTAGGACATAGAACAATGGATTCAAACTACAGGAAAGGAAATTCCACCTCAACATTAGGAGGAACTTCCTGACAGTAAGGGCTGTTCGACAGTGGAACACACTCCCTCAGAGTGTAGTGGAGTCTTTAAGCAGAGGCTGGATGGCCATCTGTCGGGGATGCTTTGATTGAGAGTTCCTGTATGGCAGGATGGGGTTGGACTGGATGGCCCTTGTGGTCTCTTCCAACTCTATGATTCTGTGACTGTACCTTGGGATGTGAATGAATTTGACATGAACTGCCTTGGACACAACCGCCCTTGTATTTGGTCCAAAGTGGGTCCTCAGTTTAGAATATCCAAGGCTTCATGTATAGCCTCATCTGAAATTGAACTAGGATGGAGGGTGTGTGCATTTGGGGGGGGGGTGTATGGTTAAAATTCTATTTGATAGTCCCAAGTAGAGTAGACCTTTGGTATCGATTGATGAATGGTGAGTCAATCCATAGATATTTCATGCATTCAGTCAGTCTGTTCTCATGAGGAGTAGCAACAGGAGTCAGGCTTGTTTCTTTGTGTGTATATGTCTCTGGTTATAGGGATAATGTGTGTGACAGACAAAGAAGGGATATATGTTTTCATGTGAGGACAAAGGAAAACACTGCATTATGGGGTGGAGAAACAATGAATCATTCTATTTAATAGGCTTAACTCTTAATAACAAATCAAATAGTATTCTATTGCTGATGAAAACCTATGTAATGGAAAACATTGAGACAGCATATCCTCCCATTGAAGATCTCATAATTATGACTCTCACAGCCGCCTTGAATACAAAATGAGTGTCATTTTGAATACTGGGTACTCCCAGTAAAAAGAGAATAATGATACAAGACAAAGTAAGGTATGTGTTCTAATAAATGGGCACAACTTTGTTGAGAAATTGGGAAAGGAGACAAATTAAAGATTAGTTGCCATTTTGTGGAAAAGACAAACACATAAGAAGGAGATTGGTGCTCTCATTACTTGGGATCTTTCTTCAAACACCAGCTACAAAGAGTGATGTGTTTATTTACATATTCCCACCACAGATATCTACTGGTGCTCAGAGTAGCTCCCCCCCACACACACACAAAATCTAGGAAGCTAGAAACCCAAGGAATTGCAGTTGTTTCTTTTCCCAGACAAATGCTGCATATATACTGCAGTATTAATACAGCTTGACACTATTTTAGCTGCCATGGACCAATGCTATGGCATTTTGGGATTTGTAGTTTTGTGAGGTGCCACAACAAGCTACAAGTCCCAGTATTCCATAGGATGGAACGATTACAGTTAAAATGGTGCATTAGAAGCCTAAAAAATGAAGACAGAAAACCAGTCATGAGTTTTACTAGGGTTACAACTTTATTAATAAACCAATGCAAAAGGGATCTCTGCCTAGTCTGGAATACGAGACAGAGGCCAGGATCATTCCTAGACAGTCAGCTCTGCCTATCATTGGGTAAAACAATCCACAACAATGTCTGTATCCCTACAGCAGAGAATGGCAAGCATTTTTAAGGGAGGCCTTACAGGGAGTTCTGGTGGCGCAGTGGTTAAATGCCAGTACTGCAGCCATCATGTTGAGAGTTTGATGCCTGTAGGGTTCCAGGTTGACTCAGCCTTCCATCTTTTCGTAGGTCAGTAAAATGAGTACCCAGCTTGTTGGGGGCAATTATCTAACACATTGTAAATCACTTATTCTAATAACCTGGGGCAGGCAGGTAGGCCAGTGAAAGGAGAAAGTGGCCAGCATGTGGGCAATGGGGAAGCCCTTCTCTCTGTCCCACTGCCTTCAGATCTGGTGGGAACAAGGAAGAGGACCTTCTCAGTGTCTGTGCGCAGATGGTGGAACTCCCTTCCCAGAGATTTTAGATTGGCACCCTCCCTAGTCTCTTTTTTCAGACCAGCAAAGACTTTTTCTATTTTAGAAGGCATTGGAGGAGCGATGATATAATGCCCATCTTACACAATGCACTGAATATTGCCAATTGTTCTGCTGGTGTGTATGTGTGTTTTAATGATATATGTTTTAAACTGGTTTTAATTTTGTCTTCTTGTTAAATTGTGTTTTACATTTTTTATCTTGTGGATTTTTAACAAAGCTTCTTTTTAATCATTGTAAACCGCTTTGAGTCCCAATCTGGGGGAAAGGTGGGATAGAAACAGTGTTGCCAACATACCTCAAAGATATTCCCTGTAATGTTTTACCAAAATCCAAAATCCCCAGAATTCCCCAATATTTACCAGAATATACAGTCAAAATCCCTAGAAAGAAATTAATTAAATCCCCCAAATTCCAGGGAATTCCCCGGAAATTGGCAACACTGGATAGAAATAAAGAAGACAAGGAGGAGGAGGAGGAGGAGGAGAAGGCAGAGGAGGTGGTACTGCCTTGAATGCATGCCAGGCAAACCCTCTTTTTAGGGGTGAGAGAAGGCCCAGTTAATGCCAGTATCAGTGCTACCAGGCCTAAGAGCAAATTATTTGAAAGAAGGGTTAATGCTGCATATTTCAAATTCCCAGCACCCTCACAAGGCTACAGTTTCCAAAATCCCTTGACAGTTAAGGGAAACAGTGATGGATGAACTGATATGAAAACAATGTATATTTGTAATGTAAAGGTGCTCCATTTTCATTGATTTTTAAAGAACAATAACGGCAACCAACATAGCTAATGGTCTCTTTCCAGGCATACACCCAAGTGATAACTATGTCTTACACACACACACACACACACACACACACACATACACATACACACACACATCAACAGGAAAATGTGTCTTAACACATCATGACTCTCTATTGCAGAAATGGTCAACCTCTTCATTTTTAAAAAAATGTCCAATGCACATTAAAGAATTTATACAGTTGAAACAATGCATAACAAGAACAAGTGGAAATAATAATAATAATAATATATTTATATGCTGCCTCTCCTGCAGGATCGAGGCGGTTTGCAATAACAGATGAAATACAATATAAATACAACATATATTAACATACATTCCATCAATTCCCTCCCCCCCTCCCAATTACACTAATAAAATAACATGAGCAATTAAAATAATTTAAGCAAACATCAAGCCAGTCAGAGGCATGGGGATGGGCAATTTGGGTGTTCTCTATTGAGTTTATCAGACAAGGGAAATTGCAAGTATAATCCAATGGCAATCTGAACGCAATCATGGGGTTTAACGTTATTGCATGATAACCCACTACACGCAAATTCGGGCAATGGGAAGTCAGTCCGAATGCAATCATGGGGTTTCACGTTATTGCATGATAGACTGCCACATGCAAATTCGGGCAATGGCATGCTATTTTCAGGCAATGGGAGGACAGTTCGAATGCAATGCACATTCACATAATTGTGCTAAATAGCGACTTTAAGTGAATGCATTCTGGCCCCACTTTCTTTTCATTCGAACTTAAGAGAAATTCCTCCCATTTGAAAAACTCCTATAATAGTCTGTTAGTCTGTTTCCATGGTAGACCAGGTGGATTATTCAAGGAATCTTATAACAAATGAAATTTGTATGGACATCTTCTCTGAAGATGCCAGCCACAGATACAGGTGAAACATCAGGAATAAACTCTTCTACAACATGGCCACATAGCCTGAAAAACCCACAAAAAACTATGGATGCTGGCCATGAAAGCCTTCGACTTCACAAATGAAACATTGATAACCAATATTTAAATAAAATTTCATTATGCTATCATTCAAGCTTGTGTGAACCTGGAATTATTTTCCATGCTACTAACAAATAAAGTAAACCCATAGGTTATAAATAAAAATGGTTTGAAACTTTACATATTGGGACAGCTGTGGGTGTATAATACCCTCTAGGGCTGCCCACTGAGTTAAAAAAAGGTTTGGTGAAGGAGAGGTTTGTCACACACCCTTTCAATCAGATGGAGCTCAATGGAGGGGGCAGAGATCTTGAATGCCACTGCACAACTGAATGTGCAACCAGAGGTTTATACACATTTCCAAGTGTGGCTTCATGTACAGTATCACCAATGCACAACTCTGCTTCCACAACATTCAGCAGAATGCAGACATTTTGCATTAGACAAGAATGCCCAGCCATCTCTATACACTGCCCTAAGATCCAGCATGGGTTAAAAAATACTGTAACAACAACAGCAGCAACAACAACAATAAAAATATACCAAAGGGATTTAATACAGGATTCCCAGATGTCTTCCCCTTCAGCAAGTCCCATTTAGCTTTAGCAACTAAAGCTAAAAAAAGAAGGCCTGAAAAAGAAGGGAGCAAACAGGACAAGCATGATTGTTTTGGAGCATATCCATGGAAAAGTATGGACCTGGAAACCTCATACATAGTTAATCATACCAAGCAGGTTCATAGTACTTGTTGCTAGTAATGGAACTGTCTTGATAGAGCATTCTAAAATGGAACTGCTTAATGTTCCTAATCAGTTCTATTCTGAGTACAACTCAGAGTTAGTGGCCCAGAGCTCATAGCTAGCAATGAATCTTGGACCTTTTCAGCAGTCTTAACAGTGCCAATAGTTCAGCACAGGGGCAAGATTTTCATTTCTGGTTCCAGTGCATGGGCAGAGATTCTCCATAAAGCTGAAAGGACTACCCTTCAACATAGACAAAGTTTAGTTGCAAGACAAAGAGAAAATAAAGAAACAAAAGTATCTGGTTTTTTTAATTTATTCATTTCATTACATTCATCACAGTTACATTTATGTATCTCATGGTTACATTTTTCTATCTCATAGAGCCCAGAGGGATTCCTGGTGAATCATCAATGTTGCCTAAAACACAGTGGGGAAGAGTTCCCTACACAGACATACACACATAGAGGAGACTTTGACACATCAAAGACTGTCACCTTGTTTAACAGAATAAGAAAAACGGACAGTAATGACCAAAATAATTCTTTTTATTCTCTTTTAGTTTTTAAATGATCAACATGTCTGGAGAGGAAAAAGATTCTTCAGCAAGTGCCACCAACAATGCCATGTTATTTTCTTTCAGCAATTTTGTGTGCATGTGTATGTGTGTGGGCATGCATACACACACATGCGTTCATGCACAGGAAAACTCTGATTGTTTATGGATCACTGGCTACCCCACTTTGCCAGTAATTGAAAAGCATGTGGCACATTGCTATTAAAATCCTTCCCCTTCATGAATGTTTAAGCAAATTAATTTGAACAAGAAATGATATGCATATTAAAAACATACACACACACAAACTAACCTCCAATTACAAATTAACTAAGAAGGAATTAAGTCAAGTAGAATGGAAGGTTGTTTTGTCCTTTTCTATTTCTTCTCCTTTTCCTCTTTCCTTTCTTTCGTCGTCCCATCCCCTTCACTAACTTTTAGATGAAGTTTCAGAGTTCTGGGCAGTGCCAGAGAATATATATTATTTAGACACCCTGATACCTTGCCATTCAACAACAGAACAATACACACATTAACATGCAAATAACTTTTTCTTACCCAACAGCATATGTACCCCATTCTCTTCCAAGCCAGCATTCTCTGAAGATGCCAGCCACAGCTGCTGGTGAAATGTCAGGAAAAAAATCTTCTAGAACATGGACTCATAGCTTGAACCCGACCCCCCCCCCCCCCCAAAAAAAAAAATCTATGGATGCTGGCTGTGAAACCCTTGAACTTCACACTATGTGTGAAATACAGTGCACCCTCCCCTTACACAGAGATCTGTTCCGGATCCCTCTGCGTAAGGGGAATTCTGTGTGTGCTGGAGCCCCATTGGAAGTAATGGGGCTAGCGCCTGTGGAGTGCGGTGGCACGCTGTAGTTACTGTTGCAGAGTTCCAGTTATACAACAATGAACTGAATGTGACCATGTTTAATGGCCAAAAATATACAAGTACATGTCTAAGGGATCTGGCACATCTGTATAACACCAACAGAATTCTGACCAATGAGAGCTGAACATGCATGTGTAAACTTTTCCTGACCCTTCTGTGGTGTTGTTGAACATTCAAGCTAAATGCTTCCTTTTTCTTTCTTTCTTTCTTTCTTTCTTCATTTCTCTCTCTCACTTTCTTTCTTTTTGTCATTTTGGCACTCACTAAGTCCACATTATTATTCTAGGTGATAAAGTATGAAACCATTCTTAGATCTGCCACTGAAATTTCACCCCAAACCAACATCCAAAGTAGTTGTGAAATTCTTCCTTGGCTGAAATCTTTCATGAATTTTGAAGAAGCCAAAAACACTTCAAAGAGACTAGCAAAATATATCAAGGGAGCTCTGTGCATACACAGGTTGTCACCAGATGTCATCTAAACTGAAATTCCAACTGAATTTAGGAGGTCCTCTGGCACAAACTGAGAATTTTCAAGAGATGGTATGGAAAGGATTTTTGATAAGATTAGCCATATTCAAATATATGGAAACAGAAGCATCACAGATCTCTGATTTCTAATCTAGTTTTTTTTCCTTGTGTTTTCTTCTATAAAGGAAAGGAGGGATGTTCTATTGGCCAAAATATTGGGATAAGGGCTAAATTACACCCATTGTAATAGAGGTATCCAGAAGTAATGAAAATTAGATTATAGTGTTTTGGTGCTCTCTCAGAATGAGGAGGTGAGGGATCATAGATGTCCTCTATTATTTCCTTATCATTAATCACTTGATCTCTTTATGAACTTGCACATATAGAACCTGAGTTATAATTACATAGTTAATACAACAAATTGTTCCAGCACTCTATTTTTATGTAGATCTTGGGAGAACTGCCCTCCCATTTTGCTGCTGCCTCCATTTGCCACTGAATTTTTGCACTGTGGTGGTGATAAAATGTGGAACTTTCATTTTAACACAATTACTTTTGCATTTAAACAAGGGTCATACTTTTTACATACTTTCTTTAAATTGTGAATATACCTCCTGGCACATCATGAATTCTAGATGGTTTAAGAAGTTGAAAACAATGGGATTTTATACATGAGAAAAAGCCAATTAAGTGACAAAGTCAATAGACCTTTACCCTCATTCAAATCCAGATTGACTTTCCCAATATTTCTGGGAACTGTAGGATCCCTCCCAGTGGGCAGCGTACTAGCCTGAACCAGCCTGACATGGTCTCCATTCAGTGGAGGTAAACAGGACAGTTAAGCACTGATTGCTCTCCTGGACACTTCAATGAAACTGTTTCCTCATCAGCAGCAAGGAGGGAAATTTAGGATGAGGTTTGACTTTTCCAAGATGGAAGGGAATCAGGCTCTCTTGCCCTACCCTTTCAGCATGCCTTCCTACAATATGTGCAAACTCTGGTAAGAGGTAGCTCCATGCCTTATGCAGCGAAGTTGCTGTTGTTCTTTTTTAAAAAACAAACAAACAAACAAACAAAAACCACATATCCAATTATTTGACCACTGAGCTGAAAAACAGACCAATTAAAACAGTTTATTTTAATGAAAGTGTGGAAACTTTGAAGGAATGGTGGTCATTTTGAGAAAAGCCTCCTCTCAATATATTCTCTATCTGATCTTTAGAGGGGGGGGGAGGAGGTGGAATCAAAAGCCAATACAATGTTATGTAAATATCTTGCCCAGTTTCCTCATCACACTGCCTCACTTGTTTTTTTTACTTGTTGTTTTGTCTTTATATCTCAAGATAGCTGGAGCAAATAAACACAGAGTTTCATCTATCAACAGAACATGCAACATTTGGATGAACAAAAAGGGGAAAATAAGATAGAGAGAAGCTGAATCAAAGGAAAAGGATGAGGAGGAGGGAGAAATATTTTATTCCCAAGCAGAAATAACTATAGTGATGGTCAATGGGGAGGTTTTGACAATTTTTACAATAGTAAGGCAGCAAGTTCATACCAACAAGATTTGATATTCAGGGCCAACCACATAAGCACAGGTCCTGAAGCGTTGCCTATAATCTTTATTTCATTTTCAGATGTTATGCTATAATAAAATGTAAAAAGGGAATATATAAAAAGTTGCTGAGGTGGGGAAGGAAGGGGGGAAAACACAGTTTGAAGTTGTGCGGCTTCGCTTTGACATGCCATGTTCCTAAGGATATGCAGGGAATAGCAAATGCCATTTGAAATAAGTACAATCAAGATATGGCAGGAGATTGAAAACCCAAGTCAATTTTCCCTAGTGCCATTTGATTAGCTTTCTTATATAGAGCTGAAGCTTAAACAATGCCAGGGATTTGGGAGTGCAACTGCAGAGCTGCTTTGGTGCAAGGTTGAAGAATGGGTTACTCATACCAATTTCATTCCGCGGGAACATTTTTTTCACACCATCATCACTGAACATTGTTCCACTGGTTTTGCAACAATCCATAAATGAACCAGTGTCAGAAGGAATTTGATTGATAGCTGGGCAACACATAAGAGGGGAAATGTAGCATTTTATTTTATTTTATTTGTTAAAAAACCTCTCCATCTTCTGCTAGCTTAGCTCTTGGTTTTTGGCTTTTCAAATTATTTTGCTTTCTCTAGAAAATGATTCTGATGCTGATTTTAACAGATGGAGATGATGCTGATGGTGGTGATAAGTAGTGGTACTGATGATAATGATTATGATTTATTTATTCATATCCTACATTTTCCCCAGCCAATGGGCTCAAGATGGTTTACAAAATCATAGAATCATAGAATCGTAGAGTTGGAAGAGACCACAAGGGCCATCCAGTCCAACCCCCTGCCATGCAGGAAATCCAAATCAAAGCATCCCCGACAGATGGCCATCCAGCCTCCGTTTGAAGACCTCCAAGGAGGGAGACTCCACTACACTCCAAGGAAGTGTGTTCCACTGTTGAACAGCCCTTACTGTCGGGAAGTTCCTCCTAATGTTGAGGTAGAATCTCTTTTCCTGCAGCTTGC
This sequence comes from Sceloporus tristichus, assembly GCA_016801065.1. Lineage (NCBI taxonomy): Eukaryota > Metazoa > Chordata > Lepidosauria > Squamata > Phrynosomatidae > Sceloporus > Sceloporus tristichus. The sequence continues at coordinate 20,055 of JACSCI010000866.1, forward strand.
ATCCATTGCTCCAGGTCCTAGTTTCTGGAGCAGCAGAAAACAAGCTTGCTCCCTCCTCAATATGACATCCCTTCAAAAAAAAAGTTAAAAAAAGATACAGATTTAAAAATCACATAATTAAAATCAAACAGAGTTAAAATATTAAAATATATACTATTAAAAGAGTACTCATTTTTAGGGGGGATACAAACAGTACACATAGTATTAAAAATCCATTCCTCATGAGTACTCAGTTGCCGAGGAACTATGGAATCAGAAAAATCTTGTGTAGCTGTTCCAGGCTCTATACACCCTTTTCTAGACAGTGTAGGATGGCATCTTCCATGCCAATGGAGGTCCATCATGGAGGACACAGGTGTATACCATCCAAGGAGATAGTTCATAGAATCATAGAAAGTCCTCCATCCTAATCAACATAACAGAAGTTTCCCAGGCATTTTAGGTTGGAAGCATTCATGTCTATCCCTTCAGTGTAATCCGACCCTGCTCAGCCTCCTAGAGAAGCTGCAATTACAGCTGCATTATCACAATTTTTTTTTGCCAAAGGCCTACTTGATTATTTAACAAAGGTTTAGTTGCAATGGGTATATCCACACTGCAGAATTAAAGCAGTATGACACCATTTTAACTGCAATGACTACTAGGATTTGTAGATTGGCAAAGCCAAGAAAACCTTATGATGGTTTTGGTTAAGGGTCACCATAACTTGGACACCATAACTTGGAAGACAGATAACCACAACAAATGCTAGAAATCTGGGAACCAAATGACATTAGAATCATAGAATCATAGAGTTGGAAGAGACCACAGGGGCCATCCAGTCCAACCCCCTGCCATGCAGGAAATCACAATCAAAGCATCCCCGACAGATGGCCATCCAGCCTCTGCTTGAAGACCTCCAAGGAAGGAGACTCCACTACACTCCGAGGGAGTTTGTTCCACTGTCGAACAGCCCTTACTGTCAGGAAGTTCCTCCTAATGTTGCCTAGCCAGACTTCATATTTGAGTGCAATAATTTTTTTTGCCTTTGCCCGGTACCTAGAACCATGCTATAGATCTTCACATTCTTGTTTCAGCCTTCAAACATGTGTTCTTTTACTGCTGCTGCACCACCAAGTTTGTTACTATACCATCAGATCTGATGGCAGCAGTGGAAGCTTAGGGAGGATGCATAAAGGAGAAGGTTGCTCATAGGATTCTTGTTACCCACAGCTGTTTTATGAGAAGAATGGGGTAGTGACATTGATACTATGGAGGAAGAATAATGTGGGCCTTTAGGAGCTGTGGTGGCAGAATCAGTCCACTTGAAACAGGCAAAAATATGGGGTGGACAACTTCTCATAGTCTGGGTGTCAAATTTAGATCTCTGGGGCCCACCAATGGTTCTAGCAAACCTGGAAATGGAGAGAATTCATTTTTAGTAAAATTAGCCACTAATGCTCTTATAGTCTTGTGAACCTGTGTCTGTGTCTATGTGCCTCTATGTGTGTGTGTGTGTTGGGGTGTGTGTGTCCTGAACCACAAAATTGCAAATCCAGGTGTCCAAGGTTAAAGAACATCAACACCGCAAAAGGTTTTTTGAGAGAGAGAAAATGGTGGGGGGGGGGGCATTGGGGATGGTATAACTTGTAGACCACAAAAAATGGCCTTCAGAAATGCATGTGATCCACTGGCCAAAGTCTATCCACTCCCAAAATTGCACAGAGATAGGGAAATGCATTACTTTGCAGGCTTATCCCATAAATATCATTCCATAAATGACAGAATATATTTGGGTGCAATTGGATTGGTTATGTGTGGCAGAGTCTCCTTCTTTGGAGATTTTTAAACAGAGTTTGGATGGCCATCTGTTGGGAGTGCTTTGATTGTGTCTTCCTGTATGGCAGGGGCATGGACTTGGTGGCCCTTGTGGTCTCTTCAAACTCTAGGATTTTATGACTTTATGTAGAAATGTGCTAAGAGGAAGTTTGAATAAAATACAATCAGGGTTTTAAAACTTCTTTGGCTGCATGTTCATCATCAGCTAATCCACATATTAAAAAAGTTTTAACAAAACATAAAATACAATAAATACACACTGTATGCAGGTGAATGTGTGTTTTGATCCCTGTTTTATACAAATGGCTTGCCATTATTTATTTGAGCATGAAGTCTGCCAAGTTCACTTCAAAGCAACTGTGGCATCCAGGTCTTTGATCTTCACGCCAATGGGCGCTGGGCCACCATTTGTTGGAATGAGAAAACACTCATTCCTCGAAGGATGGGTAACGAACTGCTACTGCCAGCCGCACAGGGGCTTACTGGCATAAATCATGGATGATGCTGGCCAGGACAATGGATCAGTAAAAGGTCATTAATTCCAACCATTTTGCTTTACAGCTTTGCAATCTCCATGATTAAATGGACCTGAAGTAGAATGGGAGTTTTCTGAGATACAAATCTCCACATGGGATAGGGATTGCCCTTTTAAAAAAATTAAATATTGTATGGGAAAACGCTGTTCCTATTTGCTGAATACCTTTCAGATGATAATATTGAGACCCCAGCCACATTCCCATCTATACTCACACGCATACAGGTACAACATCAGCATTTGTGAGTTAGAGAAATATGGAGGGACTCAGGGTCAAACTAGACGTTAAAGAGAATGCACCCTCCTTATGATTAACTCATTTCCCCCATTCCACAAAGGTTTTTACTCAAAGATATGTGCCTTACCAATTTGACTTGCCAGTTGAGACTGGAATCCTGTTAGTCTCAGTTTGAAGAAACCCACTGAATAAATTGTTGAATTGTTTCAGTGTGGTATAGTTGTTTGAGCATTGGACTACAATTCTGGAGACTGGAGTTTGAATTTCTGCAGGCCACAGAAATTCACTGGGTGACATTGGAAAGTCATACTGTCTCTGCCTCAGACACAGGCAAAGGTAACCCCCCCCCCCCCCCGAGCAAATATGATCAAAATAACCCCACGATAGCCTCACCTTCGGGTAATGCTGACCATTCAAGGGCTCTTGGTAGCAGGCCTTTACTTGCCAACAGAAAGTCTCCCAATAAACAGCTACAGTACTTACCTACAGATGGGGAGATGAGTATAAGACATTGCCACAAACCCAGGTGCCAGCTCTGCCCACACATCTACTCAGGGAATGACATCACAGGAAGTTAATCACATCATCCACAATATTAAAGGCACACTTGCTCATCCTCTAATGTGTTATATGCTATCCTCTGTCAACAATGTCCTTCAGCACTCCATATTTGGCAAACAGGACAATCTCTGAACCAGAGGACAAATGGACATAAATCAGATAAGAAGAAAAGGAATGCACAAAACCCAGTTGCAGAATACTTCCTGGGCATTCCATCTTGGACTTCAGAACAACAGTTCTTGAACAAAACAGACAGACAGACAGACAGACAAACAAAACCTACAAAGGAAGATTGAAAAGTAAAACAACAGACTCGGAAAATATCCACAAATTCCAGTCCTTTGACAGTGGATTAAACAGAGACAATGGCTTCCTGGCACATTATATACATAATAACACCAGTTAACATCCTAGCCTCATGTGGGCTTTCTTGGCTTTTTTTTTTTAAATCACATCTCCTTTCTGTTTCCCAGCCAGCATCACCTTACATACCAAATAACCCTCTCCACTATTCATATGGTTATGTACTAACCTTGGCTTTAGGTGATATATTTCCTCTGGCTTTTGTTCCCCAACAACTATGGTTAAAACTGAACTTCTCACCTCATTACTAGAGCCACAAGTCTCACATTTCTATTGTCTCGTTCATAGCTATAATGATCTGTTCTT
>JACSCI010000867.1:9263-22444 GCA_016801065.1 Sceloporus tristichus
CCTATGGGTCTTCATCTGGGGGGAGCAGAGGATGCTTGGCTATGGGGATGTCCTGCCACCTCTCTCTCTCCCCTCTTTCCCCATAGGAAAGAATCCAAAAACGGAGTTTAAAATCTCTCCCAGATGCAGACCCAAAGGGCTCTCCTCTGCTCCTTTTAAACTCAGTTTTTGGATTGATTTCTATGGGGAAGGGAGGTGGGGGATTTCAGTAAGCCTAGGGACTCTGGCCGGGAGAGTGCTTCTCAGCCTCACTGAGAAGTCTTCCCTCCGAAGATTCTCTTGGGAGGGAAAGAAGGCAAGCCCCTATAAAACGCTGGGGCTTCATATGCTGGCATATGTTTGAAGAAAATAGGATAAAACCTATGTAACTTGATGGGCCAAGGGCAGAGTCCCCTCCTTGGCAGCCTGGGCATTAAGGGAGCTCCACGGAGGTCCCTTCAAGCGGAGGGAAAGGGAGGGGACTGGGCCAAGGGCAGAGCCCCGGCAGCCATTGCAGCTCTTTAAACCGGTTAGAAAAGAAGAGTCCTCTGCTGTCATCCCATTTCCCCTTTTTGGCAGCTTGACACCCTTTTGCTCCTGTGTGTGTGCATGTAATGTGTGCCTTCAGGTTGTGAGCTTCCCTCCCCGCTTTAACTCTTGTCTGGCTCTTTGCTATGGAATTCTGGGAGTTGTTTGCTTGCTTTTCTGTGGTGCTCCAAACAGAGGAGCTTTTGTGGGTTCCCTCCTGGAGGGAAGGAGGAGAAGGTCCTGGGCATCCCTGCCTCCTGCATTGTGACAGCACAGGAGCCCCACTGGACATGACACTAGAGACCCCCGGAGAAGCAGCCAGACCCTCTCCCTCTTGCTCTCTGCTCTGGTCTCTTCTTTCTCTCTCTTTCCCTGCTTTCCTCTTCTCTTCCTTGTCCCACCTTTCCTCCCTTTTCCTCCCTTCCCTCCCTCCTTCTTTCCCCCCTCACACACACACACCTTCCCTCACTGCAGTTGCTCGCCTGCCTGCCTCCCTCCCTGCCTGTCATTCTTTCAGCCAATCAGAAGACGGAGGAATGAGGGAACGGATTTGAGAACGGATAAGAATACCGCACACATTTCTCTTGGAACGTTTTCATCACGTTTCAGCTCTCTGGGAACACATTCAGAACACATTCAAATCCGTTCCCTCCTGGAACACATTTGGAACACATTTAAGCGTTCTGAGAACCCGATTGGAACACATACGTGCGGTATTCTCAAATGCGTTCCGTTCTCATCACGTGATCAGAACGTTCTCAGAACGCAGTGCGATAATCTTGTGTGCTATACATTGGCTTGTGAATGGGATCAGAATTCAGAGCTAAGAAGGAACTAAGAGCCGGTGTGACAATCCTGTTCCTTCCCCACCCAGGAAACATGTCAAAGCAATTAAAACATCCTAAAGCAATTTTGAATGCTCTGCTTCTGCCCCCAAGCAACAATTTCAGTATAAATATCAGCCCCAACTGGCTGTTCTTCAGCGTCAGTCACATGCTTACTATGTTGTGAATCGCTTTGATCTACAGGAAAGGTGGTATATAAATAAAGTGTTATTTATATATCTTTTTTATTTCGACAGTGGAATATACTCCCTTAGAGTTTGGTGGAGTCCACTTCTTTGGAGGTCTTTAAACAGAGGCTCGATGGTGCTTGGAATGTGTATTCCTGCATGGCAGAAGAGGGTTGAACTGGATGGCCCTTGTGGTCTATTCCAACTCTGTGATTCTATAATGCTAGTGGATTCCGGTTCCTTACCCACAGAGGCCACATTCCCATAATTCTCCATCATTATATGATTGTACATAAGTCGCTGCTTCTTCGGCAACAGTTTCCATTCGTCCTCGGTGAAGTATATCGCCACATCCGCAAAGGTCACCTGAAACAGAAAATAGCCCTCATCCAGAGAGACACTAAGCAAAAGGGGAGGAAAGCACATGGTGCATCCAAATATTATTTGATCTCTTTAGAATTCAGTCCAGGATATCAACTTTAAATTCTGTTTGCAAGAAAAAAGCTACTGCTTTCGAGATCCAGTTTGTCTTGAATCTTTTCAATATAATATACAATATAATAAACAATATAATTTAGGCCATGGCTGGGATATTGATGATGGAATAGGATACACACTATCCCAACACATACAGTACATTTAGCTACCAAAGAATTATGGTGCATTTAGACATTTCTTGCCACATTTGAGAGGCAAATGTCATTTTTAATCACAATTCTGTGGAGCACTCTGGGCTTGAGGGCCACTGGGCCCACCCCATATTTAGATCCAGAGATGTTCTCCCATAGCCCCCAACATTTCATAGATGGGGAAAACAAGACACATGTGGACAAGCAACCCAGAAGGCAGGGAAGATGGCCAAAGTTGTTTATGAGGAAGATCACAAAAGCTAGGATGGGCACAGCAGTTTCCTTCTGGTTCAGCCTCCTGGGAAGGGCCATATCCTGTCTCCTTCTTTCCTCTCCTCTCCCCACTTTTGAGTTGATGGGCTGCAGACTCAGTTGCACTCAGGAACTGAGGAGAGCTGAGAAGGGGGAAATTGGGAGGAGAAGAGAGCAACTGGGACATTTTTAAAAGCCCCTGAAAAAGCGGGGTGTCAAAGGATTAATCAGGACTGTCTCTGCCAAATCTGGACAGTATTTTATTTGCTTCCTTTCATAAATTGGCCCAGCAGTGACACAGATGAAGCTAATAGGATAGTGACTCACCAAAGAGCTGTTGTACCTCGATGGCCTCTTTCTGTTGGAGCCCAACTCCCTCCTCTTGGCCTCTGTGTCAGCCATCAGGTGGGCAGTGGTCCTGGTGGCCCTGCACTTGGGTCACTTTTAGCAAGAGAGGCCCCAAAGCCGTGTCCAAGGAGGCCGTGATGAGGTTCCTGAGAAAAGGGAGCAGGTTTAGGATTGGCTTGGCAAGAAACCCTGCAGCACTCAAAGACACAGAGAACAGCATCCTGATGGTGACATACGCAGGTGACACATGGCTACTTTGGGCCGATGCAGAGGTGGGCATCCCCTTCCTCCCTCTGCACCAAACAAAGCCCCCTGGACCTAGCATAGATTCACTGCAGCTCCCCTACACAACAGATACTCCATGTCTTATTAGAGTGGCAGGGATTAGGGGATGTGAAATGAGTGCATCATAAATAAATAAATCATCTGCTGAAACCTCCAGAGTTCACCAGTGCTTTTCCCCAGCATCAGCCCCTTTCCCAAGAAGGCTGCATCCACACTATAGAAATAAAGCACTTTGACACTTCTTTAACCGCTCAGTGCTGTGGAATCCTGGGATTTTACCTTTGGACACTTAGCCTTCTCTGCCAGAGAGCTCTCATGCCACAACAAACTACAAATCCCAGGATTCCATAGGATGGAAACAGAAGAGTTAACACACTTCAGAACTGGATTATTTCTCCAGTGCAGATACAGTCTGAGTCGGTTTTAAAAGGGTAGAAGCGCCCATGTCTTGTTTTTAGCCTCCTAATAGTGGTTTTCCTTTAAAAAATAAGTAGTGTGTTTTAGTCTCTAATCCTTATTCTTCTTGTTCTTGTTTAATTCTATGTTGGTTTGTTTCATTCTTGGTAATACGAGTTATTCTGGTCTGTCTCCTTCCTTCTTGCCTGAAAATCTATTATTATTATTATTATTATTATTATTATTAACCTTTATTTATGAAGCGCTGTAAATTTACACAGCGCTGTACATACAACTCTTTAGTGAGACGGTTCCCTGCCTGCAGGCTTACAATCTAAAAAGACACGACACAAAAGGAGAAGGGAGAGGTGGTGGAGAAGGGGATCAGGTCCAGTAGTTCTTCTCTACCTCCAAGGCCTGGACCAAGAGAGATGGAATGGAGGAAGGGCTTGGCTTCTTAATGGATGGTCAAAAGAAGGGAATGACAGGAGGGAAGGGGGAAAGTCCAGCTCATCTGCTCTCTCCCCCTCAAGATGGTGGTCGGAAGGAGGGCTCTTTGTCTCTGCAGGCGAGGCCTGTTGTTGCTGGCCTGCCTCTCTCCCCCTCGAGATAACAAGGAAACTGGGGAGACTTTTAAAACCTCCCAAAGGAGCCACGTTTGGCCTTTTTGGGGGGACAAGCCTCCTCTTAGGAGCCAAAGCCCAATGTTTGTGAAGAAGAAGAATAAGGCTTGTATTAAAACTATCCTTCCCATTTCTGATCCCTTTTAAAACCCAGGTTCCCCAGAAGGAGCTGAGCTTTGTTTTAAGAAAACCGTCTCAGAAAAGGGACACACTTCCTTCCTTTTGGCCCAAGGAGCCTGGCCTCCTTCTGACTCTGGAGCCTCAGAAGAGAAAGTGAGGCCTCTGTTCAACTGAGGCTCAGAGAAGGTTCTGGATCAATATTCCCCACAGTCACAAGCAGACAATAAAATGGCTGCCAGAACACAAAATGGCCACCAGAACAAAAATGGTTGCCTCTTCCTCAGCACTTGGCAGTTGGCAGTTTGAGGCCTTCAAGGAGAGAGAGAGACTGAGGGGAAGAGTGGAAGGGGGTCCTGGAGGGAGGGGGCCTTGGGAGATAGAGAGCGTTCCTGAGATATTCAGGGTTTGCTTCCTAACAAAGGGGTTTCTGGCCTCATAAAGGATTTGGGGCAAACTGGATCTGAAAGGCAGTAGTAGCCTTTTCTCTTGCTTTAACTGCCCTGGCTCAGTGCTAGGGAATTCTGGGAAATGTAGTTTTGTGAGACATTGAGCCTTCTCTGTCAGAGAGCTCTGGTGCCACAATAAACTCCAATTCCCAGGATTCCCTAGCACTGGACCAGGGCAGTTAAAGCGCTCTCAAAATGAACTATTGCTGCCGTGTCTTTTGGACCTTTCTTGGCTGCAAACTGTCCATAGCCTGCAATGCATCTCCTAATTCTGTTGTCAGTCCCTCCCTCCCAACACTTTCTCAGTTCCCCCCAAAACCAGAGCAAAGCTGGCAGATGGAAAGAGGTTTTAAAGCAGCATTTAAATCTGCCATATTTGTTTTTAAAAGACTAAATGTCCCAAATGCTATTATCAGTTTTGTAGCTATTATTACAGAAAGACGTAGAGAGCAAACTCCTCAAGTACCTTTATTTTCTGGAGTGAGATGGGCTTTTCCAACTGACTCACTGTGATGATCTCCGGTGGTCCAAGCAGCCAAACCGCGGCCCTGTGATAATAATAATAACAATAACAATAATAATAGTTTCATACCCCTCTCTTCAAACAAAAGGCTATCAGAGTGGCTTACAAATTGTTAATTAGACATTTAGACATTATGGCACTTAGCCCAGGAGACCCTTAACTTCCTTAAATCATGCTGCCACCATCCAGTGAATTATAAAAGGGTTTCCCTTAACCCACACTGGGACCAGTTAAGGAACCCTATTTCTCATTCTTTACTGATCTTCCCAAGCATCAACCAAGCGAAGACACGTGTAAAAGGAGCATTGAGTAGTAGATACTCCAAGGAGATATTCAATATAAATAACAAAATATAACTGAAATATAAGTCATGCAAGATATTAAGAATATTGTAGGTACAATATTTGTAAGTATATAATATTCAATTCATATAAGCTATTAAATAAACCTAAGTGTCCAATTCTGAGACTAACTTCCAAGATCCACTCTTTAACTCTCTCTCTCTCGATCTCCAACCGACACAATTCCCCCAACTGTCTCTTGGTCTCTCAGGCCTTATATCTCCTTCTCACGGAAGCTTCCAGAAGAACCTTCATCTTGCTCTCTGATTGGTCAAGAGAGCCTTCTGTAGCAGTGATGTCATTCTGCATTTGCATAAACCTCCCTTTTCTGCCTGAAGAAGACCTCCATTGACTGGAGCCCAGTCATTGCATTTTCCCAAGGCAAGGCTTGCCCCTATTTCCCAATGTTGTTCTTGGGGTCTGCCTTCCAGTTGTTTCCAGGTCTTAGGGTGACCTTATGGGAGTCTCTGAAGGGGTTTTCTTGGCAGGTTCCTTCAGAGTGGGTTTCCCATGGCCATCCTCTGAGGCTGAGAGAGTGTGATTTGCCCAAGGCTTCAGTTCTTTTGGGAGCCTTTTTGCTTTATCTTCTAGAAGGCAGCTGAAGTGTTGCTTCTTGCTCTGAAGAATGAGAGGAACCTTCTGGCATCCAAAAGGCTAACACTCTCTGGAGTTATGTCTGATAATATGAATATATAGGATTGCAATACCTGTTCATTTATTAAAAGGTTTATGGTGCACCCCATAGCATTGAATCTCATAGACATGTCCCTTAATAGCAGTTAACCAAATTAAACAGTATACAGTGGTACCCCGGGTTACGAAAATAATTCGTTCCGCCGCCGCTTTCGTAACCCGAAAGGCTTCGTAAGCCGAAAAACCCATAGGCGCTAATGGGGAAAAGCCGCGATTTGGTGCGAAATAGCGCCGAAAAGCACCAAAAGTTTTTTCGTAACCCGAAAAAACATTCGTAACGCGGAACAGTTTTTTTAAATAGATTTTTTTCGTAACCCGGAAATTTCGTAAGGCGGCGCATTCGTATCCCGGGGTACCACTGTATATAACAAAAACATGAAACAAGCTAAAGAGGCCTCCAGGCTGTAACTCGCCCTTTCGCATTGGCCGCGGCAGTGGAGCCAAGCCTCAGACTCCTCTCTGTCGTTGCTGCTGGCACCTCCTGTGGTTATGATGGTGGCGGCGGAGAGGCGGCCGAGGAGAGCACCAGAGTCTTCCTCTCCGCTGCCGCCTCTGCCTCTGGGCCAGGTGCTTGGCTGGAGGCTTCTTGGCCTCCAACACCCAAACCTGGCCCTTTTGTGCCGGCGGTTCTGGAGCATTATTCCCCACAGTCAGAAGCAGCACAAAATAGCTGACAGAACACAAAATGTGAGTCTGGTGCAGAGGGCGGGGTCCTCCAGCTCCCCTGCCCCCATTGGTCAGCCTCAAGAAGGGGAGGAGCTTCTGCTTCTCTATTTAGCTCTGCGCATGGAAGAGTGACTGAGGAGAGAGGAGCAGAGTGTCAGAGGGAGAAAGAGACAGACAGACAGAAAGGAGAGAGAGGGAGGGTGAGTGGAGTGACAGCAGAGAGACAAGGCCTGGAGCCACTAGGCTTCACTGCTGCACTGAGGTCTGGCTGGGCCTGGCTTGGGTCTACTGCTGCTGGTACTTTCCTTTGGCCACTGCCATTAAGGAGGGCAGGAAGGAGGCCCAGCAGTGCTTCTAGGCATGAGCCACTCTCTCTGAAGGTGGGAGATCATGACTCCCCAAATGTTTTTAATGGTGGCTCTCATGCTGTAGCAAAGATGATGATGATGAAGATGATGATGATATTATCAGGCCTGGGGGGGGGGGGAGAGATGGTGCTGTCACCACACCTTAATCATCATTAGTGCCACCATCGCTGGGCATTCTTGCTCTGCACCACTGTAATGGCCATGGCTCAGTGCTATGGAACTCTGGGAATGTTCTTTTGGTTTGGCATTTTAGGTGTTGTTAAGGTTTGGAAATCCTGTTTGAGGACCCTTCTGACTCTGGGGCAATTTCATCCTCCACTTTGGGTTCCCTTAAGGCCTCAAACTGCCAAATCCCAAGCTCTGAGGCAGAGGCGGCCATTTTGTGCTGCTTGTGACTGTGGGGAATAATGTTGTGGAACCTTCTCTGAGCCTCAGTTGAACAGAGTTCTCTCTTTCTCTCCTGAGGCTCCAGAGAGAGAAGGAGGCCAGGCTCCTTGGGCCAAAAGGAAGGAAGTGTGTCTCTTTGTGTGTCTTTTGTGTCTCTTTTCTGAGAGGGTTTTCTTATTACACAGCTCTGCTCCTTCTGGGGAACAAGGGTTTTAAAGGGATCAGAAATGGGAGGATGGTTTTAATACAAGCCTTATTCTTCTTCACAAAAATCGTGCTATGATTACTATCCCTGTTTTTAAAAACTTTCAATCACTGTCCAGTAATTTAATGGTATTTTATTTTGGATGGGGGTGTTAGGGTTAGGGTTTGGGAGATCATGAAACATGTTTTTATTGTATTGTATGGATCTTTTTATCGTAAGCTGCTAAAAGGTGGCCATTCTTGTGTAGTAATTATCTTTAACTGCCACAACAGCCTTGTAAGGTAGGCTTCATAGGCTCCTAGGGCTGGAAGGGAGCCCCAAGGGTCAAACAGTCAGCCCCATTCTGCCCTCCAAGTCCTCCGAAGAGATGGCCATCCAGACAGAGACTCCTCCAATGCAATTTGAGGCAACGTCTCCCATAGATTTGCTCAGAGGTCATGGGGACCCACAGTCCCACGGGAACCTGTTCTTTCCACCCCACTTTGGGAAAGGAGACCCCCTCAGCCCCCTGGACTATTTACTACCAGGAGTTACTATGGTTGGGACTCAGAGGAGTTTCCTAGGCATTGTCACCTTCTGCCCTCCATGGCCATTGGCACTGACCTTTTCCCATTGCCTTCCCTCCCTCAGCCCTGTGGACCTCCTCGTCATTCGCACTCAGAGCAACCCTTCTTTACGGCTGAGGAGACGGCCTCTGACCCGGGGAAGCTCCGGCCATAAAGGACCAAAGGAGAGGACTTTCTGGGGCTGCAGGAATCAGGGTCTTTGTATTGAAGGTAGGCCTTTATTCCTGGAGCTGAAGGAGGATCTTTCTTTAAATGTTTCAGTCCAGGATTGTTTGGAAGGGTTGCAGCTGAGAGAGTGAGCCCATGCTTTGCAGGCATAAAGCCCCAAATTCAGTCTCTGGCAGCATTGTCTTCCCAGAAGATGGAAGTGAGATTTCCAGACCCCAGACACACAGTGCGCCAGAGAGTCCTTTGTGTGGGGAATGTGTGTGTTGTTTACTAGAGCTTTGTGACGTATTTTTTTCTCTGGGTTTATAAAACGAATTTATATAGGTCTTCACTTCCTAAAAATGAGCATAATCCAGGCTGCAATCTTCACTGAAAAACCTATACATTTATAGATTTTTGTTGTCTAAGTGCAACATATTCAGCAGTGTGTGTCTTTTTAAAAAATATACAAGGAAAAGTGAAGAAATTGTGATTTTGACAATAGATCCATTCAGAAACAATGCACACAAATGTACATGCCTCAATTTCTGTGTGGCTTTAGCAAGCAGAGGAAGGAGGTACATACCTCATGCTCCTGCTATGACTGACACACACAAACACACAGATTTTGTAATTGTACATTTGTAAACTGCTTTGATCTTTTTGGAAAGGTGGTATATAAATAAATGTATTATTATTATATTATTATATTACAAACACATCAGTTAAGCTCAGAGATTTGTCTCATTTGGAAAAATGAAATGATTATGTTCACCAGTGTCTAAATGGGGAAGGGGGCGTGATGAGGGAAGGCCATGGATCAGAGCTGTAAAGTAATACAGGTCTTATCCAGCCCAGGGGCCAGAGTTTCTCCATCTGGGATATAAATCAAAGAATCATAGAGTTAGAGGAGACCACAAGGGCCATCCAGTCAAACCCCATTCTGCCATGCAGGAACTCTCCATCAAATCATGCCTAACAGATGGCCACCCAGCCTCTGCTTAAAGACCTCAAAGGAAGGATACTCAACTGCACTCCAAGGAGGGAGTTTGTTCCACTGTCGAATAGCCCTTACTGTCAGTTAGTTCCTCCAAATATTAAGGTAGAATCTCTTTTCCTGTAGATTGTTCTGGGTCCTAGTCTCTGGAACAACAGAAAACAAGCTTGCCCCCTCCTCAATATGACATCCCTTCAAAAATTTAAACAGAGCTATCATATAACCTCTTAACCTTCTCTTCTCCAGGCTAAACATCCCTAGCTTCCTAAGTCATTCGTCATAAGGCATGGTTTCCAAATTCTTCACCACTTTGGTTCCCCTCCTTTGGACTAGCTCCAGTTTCTCTATGTCCTTTTTGAACTGTGCCCAGAACTGGACAAAATATTCCAGGTGGGGCCTGAGAGAGCAGAATAGAGTGGCACTATTACTTCCCTTGATTTAATATTTATTTATTTACTTAGGTATTTATACCCTGCCCTTCAGCCCTAATGGCTCTCAGAGCAGCTTACAATTATTATTTTTAATCAGACAGTTCCCTGCCCTCAGGCTTACAATCTAAAAGACACAAAACAAAAGGAGAAGGGAATGGTGGAGGGAAAGGGGATTAGGTCCAGTGGTTCTTCTCTCCCTCTGAGGCCTGGACCAAGGCAGATGGATTGGAGGGGGGGGGCACTTCCTTTTTCAAGGCTAGCCCTGACGGAGCTGGACCTGCCTGGTGAACTCCCTCTCAGGCCGGAGGATGGCAGATTTGGACACTATACTTCTATTGATGCAGCCCAAAATCGCTTGTTTGCAAGAATGACAAGGGGATACTTGTAAAAGGCCTTACTGAAATCAAGATCTACTATATCCACAGCATTCCCTTCATCTACCAGGACCATTTATGGAGATTAGATTTGTCTGGCATGATACTCACCTCTGCATCGGCCCAAAGGAGGCATATGTCACCTGCGTATGTCACCAGCAGGATGCTGTTCTCTGTGTCTGAGTGCTGCAAGGTTTCTTGCCAAACCAAGCCTAACCTTGGTCCCTTTTCTCAGGACCTTCATCTCGGCTTCCTTGTACACTGCTTTGGGCCCTCTCTTTCTGGAAGTGACCCAAGTGCAGGACCACCAGGGCCCCCCCGCAGACCTGATGGCCGACACAGAGGCCAAGCGGAGGGAGATGGGCTCCAAGAGAAAGAGGCTGCCAAGGTACAACAGCTCTTTGGTGAGTCACTATCCTATTAGCTTCATCTGGATCACTGCTGGGTCAATTTATGAAAGGAATGATATACAATACTATCCGAGTTTGGCAGACACAGTCCTGGTTCATCCTCTGTCATCCCATTATTTGGGGGGGGTTTAAAATGTAATGGTTTCTCTCTCCTCCTCCCACTTTCCCCCTTCTTCAGCTGACTCCAATTTCTGCATAATGAATGCCAAGGAGTTTGCACCCCATCAACTCAAACATGGGGAGAGGAGAAGAAAGAAGGGGGCAGGGACATGTCCTTGCTAGGAGTCTGAGGGGAAAGCGAAGTGCTGTGCCCTTCCCCGCATGTGTGATCTTCCTCATAAACAACTCTGACCATCTTCATCAATTTCTGGCATTGCTTGTCCACATGTGTCTTGTTTTTCCATCTGTGAAATGTTGGGAATACAGGAGAATGTCTCTGGATCTAAATTGGGGGTGGCCCCATGGCCCTCAAGCGCACAGTGCTCCCCAGAACTGCTTTTTAGAAATGACATTTGCCTCTGAAATTTGGCAACAAATGGCTAAATGAACTATAATCTTTGGAGGCTAAATGTACTATACGTGTTGGGATAGTCAGTATCCTAATCCATCATCAATATCCCAGCCATGGCCAAAATTATATTGTTGATTATATTGTATATTACATTGAAAGAATTCGAGACGAACTGGATTTCAAAAGCAGTAGCTTTTCTCTTGCTAACAGAATTTAAAGTTTATTTCCTGGACAAAATTCTGAGGTGATCAAATAATTTTTGGGATGCATCATGTGCTTCTCCCTCCCCTTTTATTAGTCATTCTCTGGATGAGGGCTATTTTCTATTGCAGGTGACCTTTGCGGATGTGGCGGTATATTTTACTGAGGAGGAATGGAAACTGTTGACTAAGAAGCAAAGACTTATGTACAAGGATGTGATGATGGAGAATTACGAGAATGTGGCCTCTGTGGGTAAGGAAGCTGAATTCATTGCCCTTCCTATGAAGACTGAGGGCCCTTTCATTCTACATTATCATGGCACTATGATTCCACTTTAGAATTATAGAATCATAGAGCTGGAATAGACCACAAGGACCATCTGGTTCAACCCCTTGCCATGCAGGAAACACATTGAAAGCATCCCCGACAGATGGCCACCCAGCCTTTACAGACCTTCAAAGAAGGAGAACTTTAACAATTAATAATAATAATCATAATAATAATGAGATGCCACCATGCTCTGAGGGGGTATATTCCATGTGGCATAGCTCTTACTTCTTTTCCTGTGGCTTCTGACCATTGTTCTATGTCCTTTGCTCTAGAGTAGGGTTGCCATATTCTTCTTGGGCTAAACCGGGATGGGGTGGACACCCCCCCCCCCTTGCCAGCCTCGCAACCAATCAGAGAGGCTTCTGGGGGCGGAACTTCCGGTCACAATGACCGCTGGGGCTTGTAATCACAGTGGGCCATTGTGACCAGAGGTCCCTCCCCCAGACGCCTCTCTGATGGGTTGTGAGGCTGGAAAGGGGTGGGGCATCCTGTAACTACAGGTCCCATTGGCCTTTGCGGCTGGAGGTCCCGCCTCTTTACCCATCCAGTAGCCTCTCTAATTGGCTGCAAGGCCGGGAAGGGGAGGGACGTCCGGCCATGCTTCCAAGGGCCGGGAAGAAGGCCAAAAAATGGAGTAGGTTAGTTGGCTGGAGGACAAGGGCGGCAGGCTGGAGGACAGGAGGCCAAAACCCGGGATTGTCCCCCCTAAATTCGTGACATAGCAACCCTACTCTAGAGCAGCAGAAAGCAAGCTTGCTCCATCCTCACTATCTCTTGAAATAGTTGAACAGGGCTAACATATCCACTGTTAACCTTCTCTTCTGCAGGGTAGACATTCCCAGCTCCCTAAACCACTCCTCATAGGGCTTGATGGTTTCCAGACCCTTCACCATTTTCATTGCTCTCCTTTGGATACACTCCAGCTTCTCAACATCCTTTTTGAATTATGGTGACCAGAAGTGGACACAGTATTCCAACTGAGGGCCTGACCAAAGCAGAATAGAGTTGCACTATTACTTCCCTTCACCTATAACATAGAATCATAGAGTTGAAAGAAATTAGCTTAGCTGAAAGGAGAGATATAGTTTGGTTGGGACAAGAACAACCTCGGGATTCAGCCCAACTATACCAGGCCTGGAAGCCCACAGAACTCCAAAGGCATTTGAAATAGGTTTTTATGTTTTATTTAGGTGAAAAGCAAAATACGCACACACACATAAGCATTCACACACACGCACAAGAACTAGATAACAGGTGGAAATGGTCAAGAGATGTAAGACTTTCATAATAGTAATACTTTACCTAGCTGGATCTTGATTCCAATTGCTGAGGGTCTGAAATGGGAAGAGAAGTCAGGAGCTCCTGGGACAAATGGGTTTTGCGAGTGCATTGAGGTGCTTAGCCATGTAAACC